>VOSG01000469.1:0-28484 GCA_009761265.1 Halicephalobus sp. NKZ332 | reverse complement strand
TTTCGAAGGAAATTGTCCGAATTTTGCGCGAAAAAATTTGAATTCGAAAACGCGCGCAAAATCGAAGATCGAAAAAAGATAATTTTTTATATGAAAAAATCTTAAAAATCCTTTTTCGATATATGAACTTTGTGTGCAATGCAGATTGGACTTCTTAGCAAAGGGATAAGGATTAGGAATTAGTGGAAAATATAAGAAAACTAAGTATTCCAAAAGTACTCGAAAAATTGCGAAAATAGTATGAGATCTCTTATATCTCGAGGGAAGGCCTGAAAAATTGCTAAAAACTCTCTGAAATAGCTATTGTAGGTATGAATGTTCTATTTTAAACTCATTAGGCGAATTCATAGTGGAAAAATTGATCTGTTTTTAGAATTATCAGGTGCAAACGTTCCATCGGAGTTGATAACTGGATGCAAAAAATCAACTCACATTGACCTTCGTGTATTTATAGAGAATATACGGTCTAAATTCCTTCCAATAAACAAAGACTTGTCTTAAAAACAATATGATGAAAGATATTTGGACTGAGTACGTCATCTTTAAGCCTCGAAATCTGTATTTTCCGGAACACAAAGATGGAATTCGAAAAAAACATCGATGAATTGAACTTATCTTTATTAATTTCATCTCCAAAGAGTTGGAGCTGATCCTTTGACGAAGCACCTCGATTTTTGTATCTTCTTTTTCCTCACATTGCTAGAGTTAATCCCGCAAAGACATATTTTAAATTATTTGCTCTCCCTTTTCCTAAAATATCGAAACTGATTTTGTAATAAATACCTCAGTTTACCTTCATTTTTTAATTCCCAAAATGTCAAAGTTGGTCCCATGATAAAGCAACTGGATTTTTTACTTTCTTTCTCCTCATATTATTAACGAACTCGGTCCCAAGGTAAAACACTTGAATTTTTAATTTACTTTCCAAATTATTTCGGATTCTAAATTACCAAAACTCATTATTTCGATTAGTAAAGTGTAAAAATGACTAATTTTGTCGCATGAGTTTAAATTAAAAAATATCTATTTTTACTTTTCTACTGTTGTGGAAAAATTAAAAATCGACTTTGGTTTGTTATTGAATCCCCATTAGGAAAGGTACGAGAGAGGTCACTCGAACGAGACAAAGTCCTCATTGCCTTCGTGCCTATGGCAACGGGTTATTTGTTAAAGAAAATTCTAATGGGAATCCTGGACTTGTTTTTCATATTAGTGACATTAGCCAGACTATTCGAAAATGAGTGCTAACTCTAATCCTAATTATCTTTTACGATTTATTTTTAAAAGTAGAATCTTTTGGGATTTTGTGGAAATCTTCAAAAAGAAAATTCGAAACCTCACATCCCAAGTTTGACAGCTCGTACCGAGATCATCTCATAGAAAATTTGCTTTTATTTTGCAAATGTACGGTGTCTAGGGTGTTGTGTTAATCTGACGTGAAGTCTAGATTTTTTTAAATAATTAAAAAAATTAGAATTTCCAAGAACCTTGAGTTTTTCAAAACAACAATTTTTAATCTTTGAATTTCTAAAGCCTCGGAAACTCGTGTTGAGAAAGTATCATGAGGAACTTAAATTTCATACTTTATTAATGTGATTTTCTTTGTGACCTTATTACGTAGAAAGACTACTTTTTAATTACTTTTCACCCCAAGGAAGGAATCACAGGCCTCTTCTACTTAGGTTGCCATGAGAATTTAATTTCCAAATTTTCTAATTTTAATGTTTATATCTCTATATTCTCAAATTTTTCGAAAACACATGTCGAGTTACAAATAAAAGCAGATTCTTGATTGTATTACTTTTCAAGTGAATAATTTCTGAATTTAATGTAATAACTTTTTCATCGAAAAAATTTCAGCTTTATCCTATTAGGAAGAAAAAATGAAGTCGTTAATTTGCTGTCATACAGAAGTGTTAAATAAAAGTAGGTTTGATATAAAATAGAAAATAGATTTATTTTTGTTTTTATTTTGAGGATATACCGTAAATATAATCATATAATTTAGGAATTTCAAATTACTATTTTTATTTTTCCAGAGATGGAGATTTGAAATTAAAGTTACAATCAAAGTAATATGAAGATATTTTTAAATGAATTTATTCACACTGAAAATCACAATTTCAAGTTGAATACTGTGCAAAGTATAGATTTAATTTTTAATATTAACATTTATTTTTTCAACTTTAACTTTAAAATTAATTTTGTCGATTTCGATATTAACATTTATTTTAATACCAAATTTCGACTTTAATTAAAACTTCAAATTAGTTTTTTAACTTTTTATTTCCTTAATTTAGAGGCTTTATTCGCAGAAATGGTTGTATTTTATAAACCTTCTGAAGCCCATTTCAGAATTCATAATCGGCTTGGGAATCTTTTTTGCTGTTGTTCTTGCAATCGGAATCGCCTTTTCGATATACGTCATCATTGACGACGACATTTGACTCGACAACTTCGCTGAAGATATTCAATTTCCAAAAACCATATCAAAGAATATATTTAACTTTTAAAAACCATATTGACGACGATATTTAATTCTCAAAAAAACATCGAAGAGATGTTTGACCTCTGAAAAATCATCGAGAGAAATTCTTAATTTCCGGAAAAACCGAATTCCACATATCTCTAATCTATGCACATTTCTCCACGGGTATATTTTTTATTCTAACTTTCTTTAAATCCAAAGTGAATAAAATCAAGAAATCAAAAATCATTAAAGATAATCAACCCGTTATTCGTCAGATGGATACGAGGTCGAGAGACAAGTTCCGGCGTCGCAACTTTGGTGATAACTCGTGACGGAAATCTTGTTTCCATCCACATTAAATTTACAGGCGTTTCCACCCTGCTTTGTTAAGACACAAGTGGTAAAAATGCTCAAATCGAAAGACGGACTTGTTGAAATGAAGAATCCTCCAGTCTTTTTCAGATACCCCTTCCACTCATATTGGAACGTCCCTATGAGGTCGTTTTCATGAGAGTAATATCCGTGGTAATTGATGTCGCCCGCCTTTTCCAGGAGATAATACCGTACCCAGTTGTGTTGTCCGTCGATCTCCTCTCCTTTCCATTCTCCGGAGTACACGTGCTCCCATCCCGAAGATCCCTTGTTACCCGAGCATCTGGAATAAGTGCCGTACCATAAGTTGAAAACTTTCGTGTAGAAAGTTTCGAAATCACTGGAAGCCACTCCTAGATCAACCAAGTAACTGTAGGAAGCTTGGAAGACAGATGTGTTTGTCAAGAGTCGGAGATAATCGTCGAGTTGAGTCTTTCTATCTCCGTCCATAGCGGATTCAGCAGTGCAAACTTGAGGATGGAATAGATTCTTGTTGTAAATGTCGATCAATTTTGCGTAAACAGGACGTTTGAAGAGATCTTCGTTGACTTTCGTGAAGAGCGGGGTATTCGTAGTGTCGGAACTTCCACTAACTTTGTTACCCCAATTAAGAACGATATCTCCGGGCTGAGCTTTATCTTCGTCTATCGACCACATCTTGTCCACAAGAGCCTGGAGGTTTCCGTCAGGATGGGAAGTGGGGTTCGGGGTCGTTTGTTGGGATCCTCCAGTTCCGATGGCAGGATTCGCCGTGGAAATCTACAAAAATAACAGTTCATATTTCATCATAAAGAATTTTGAGTTTCCACTAAACATCTGAATATTTTAGCTCAAAAAACAAAAACCCACATAAGTTTTTCCATTTGCAGTAATGGTTTCCACCGTCAAAGTAACCGGGTTTCCTTGCAAAGTGAAGCTACAAGTTTTACTGTTTCCAGAAGCATTTCCGGCCAATCCACAAATAGTGTAAGCCATCAGGTCAAATTCCGGACTTGTTCCGACGAGGAAATTCCTCAACATAGCTTGGTTGCTTCCCCAGGCAAATTGGAGACTGATTTGCACATCTTTTTGTCTGTCGAACCACCCATGATAGTTCACACTTCCTGCTTTTTCTAGAGTGTAAAACTGGAACCAGTTGTTGAATCCAACGACGTTTCCTCCGGAAGTCTCTCCGGCGAAGGTGTACTTGAAGCCACTGGATCCCTTTGCAGTTCCATTTCTTGCGAAGGGGTCGAACCAAAGTCCCGTCAAGAAGTTTTGCACAGTACCCGTCACGAGACTGTTCTTGACGAGCCAGCTGGAGGCCGTCTGGTAGACTTTCGTCGAGGACAAAGTCGTCAAAAAGCTGTCGATAGACCTCTGCTTGGCTTCAGAAAGAGACTCGTCAGCTCCGGAATCTGGGGTCGTGTAGAGAGCGAGCAAAGAAGCCAAGGAAGTATAGGTAGGCTTCGAAACCAAGGTGCTGCTTACAGATTTGAACAATCTAAACGTTTGTTATTTTTTCCTAATTCAGTAAAACAACTGACGGGTTAGGGGCATTGTCGTGAGTAAAGTCATGATGGCTAGCCATGTTCTGGTAATCCAAGGTGATGTCTCCCGTTTGAGCTCCATTGGCGTCGGCAGCGGCGATTTGGTTCAGTATACTCGTGACATCACTATCCGTGAAATATCTTGAATCTTCGATTTTATCATCATTTCCCAGTGTCTTGATTACGATAAACCCTAAATGAATGTATTTTGAACAGAGTCCGTATATGGAAAATGAAATTCAACTTACCTTTTCCAAGAGTAAAGAGGAATCCGCAGACCAAAGCGACAAATATGATAAACCTCATCTTTTTCGATCTCGATTTGTCGACTTCGATCCAATTGTTCTCTATAAAAGTAAAATTTGAAATGAACAAAAGTATTTATATGAAATAAACCTTTGGCAGCAAGATCCTCCCATTCCTTATCATCCCAATTCTCATCTTCCAATTTGAAGTATTCGAAAGCGGACATTTCCTCAAATTTCCTTGATGAACGTGGAAAAAGCAAGGCAGAAGTCCAAAAAGATAAGAAAACCCAAAGAAAACGGATCTTCAGGAAGCAAAAATCAGACAAAACGAGACTTTGGAATGGGTCTTAGATACTGATATCGTTCTCTGCGTCAATGCCTGTAGAGCAGAATTGGAGTATAAAAAACTGCAAAGTTAGACAGATAATGGACGAACTAACCTTTTAATCTTATGTATACAGTCAAATAATATAAACGACAGTTTTTAACCAAAAATATAGCTGTCTCAGCTCAATCGCTCCTCTACTCGAAATGAAAATACAATGTGTGAAGAAGGAAATTTGGAAAGATAATGGACGAACTAATCTTTGTCTTGTTCTACAATGGAAGATGAATGGCAAAATCACCCGACCAGAAAATAGAACTGTTCCGATTTGATCGCCTTTTCCACTCGAGAAACCATTCAAACAAATTCAAAACTGCATATTGGGGAAGAATGGACAAAGTGACCTCTTTTTTTGTTTCCACTGATATGAATGACAAGTTTTGTTTCCGAACAATTATAACCGTCCAACTTTAGCATTCGCTCCTCATGAAACGAAAAGAATGCCAGATTTTCTGTTTTAAACTTTTCTTGTATTGCGGTGAATCTAGCTTCGATTTGGACGAGGCGTTCCTAGTCTTGATTTAAAAAAAGAAATTCCTAGCTTTGATTTCGGGAGAAGCCCCAGCTGACACCAAGTCTCGGTTCATCCCGAATCCCTTTTCGTTGTCCATTCCCAGGATGAAACTCATCCATAGTCTAGTCGTTACATCTGTGTCAATATCCTACTGCTGAGAGAAAATTCTTTTTCGTTATTTTATTTTCGGCAAACCCAAAAGTTTGATTTTACGTTTGGCCTGCCTTTTTCAATGTCTCTGAGTCATCTAAGAAGAATAGGAAAAATAAAAGAATTTCTTTAGTTGTTTTTAGTCAATTCTATCGACCGCGAATAAGATTCAAGAATATGCGATTGATTTCTTTCTCGTTTTTTTTTTCGCTCGGGCGGCACAGTCGGTGTCCCACTGACCCCAGTTGGTCCGCAACTTGTGGCTTTTGTTATCTCCTTTCTTGTTCTGAACAAAATCTTATGGCTTTCGTTATCTCTTCCTTGTTCTAGACGAAATCTAGTTGGCGATGATTTTTAGGATATATCCACCAGAGATGTATGTTGTATGAGAAATGGGTTTTTCGATATATAAAAGTTACATTTTAATTGTTCCTATTGTCATAATTTAGCCCAAAATCTGAATTTTCCCATCTCTTTCTAGGTAAATTTCTTAACTAGGATTTCTTTGGAGCTATTTCTATTGAAAACACGGGTGTTATATCGGTGTTTTCGATATATGAAATTTCAGTACTTTACTTGGTTCTAGTCAAATGCAGAATTTTCTGACTTTCATTATCCCTCTCTCATTCTGAATAAGTATTTCCGGAACTCCTCTGATTAAAAATATAAGTATGACATGTGTGTGTTTTCGATATGTGAGTTTTTTTCTAGTTTTTTATTTTCCTCGTGTTAGTAGTCAAACCTGCAAATTTGTGGCTCTCTTTATCTCCTTCGTGTGAAGGGAAATTGAGTGAATTTGTTCGAAGTTCTCCCACACATATGGGTTCTATATTATTTTCGTGTTTTCGATATATGAAATTTTGGTTCAAATTGATTTTCGTCAGATTCATGTTTTCCTGTTTATTATCTTTCTCGTTCAGAAAATTAAGTGAGTAAACGACTCTCGAACTGTCAATCAGAAATAGGAATTCCTTCTTGTTTCCGGTATTTGATATATGAGAGTATTACATCTTTATTTGAAACTACTTTTTCCTTGCATCAAGTTGTTTTTTGTACAAAGTAGTTATCTTCTCACATGAGATTATTGAGTTTTTATACGGGATTATTACTTATTTATACGGAAGATTATTGTATTTTTACATGGAGTTACTGTATTTTTACATAGAATTATTGTCTTGTATAAGACCACGATATTTTTATATGGAACCGTAACATTCCGATGTTCTCGCTGAACCCCGTTAGGCTTGTAACTTTTCACATTTGTTATCTCTTCCAGTCAGCAAAATTCAGTGGGCGAAGGCTTTTTTTGGAATTCTGTCCATCAAAAATATAGATTTTCTATTATGTTCTTTTTTCTAAGATGTGGAAGTTTTCGTTGTTCGATTTTTTCTGTCTGTATATACATTAGTTTTGATTTTTTGATTAATAGATTTTTTCAGTTTTTTTAATAAACTCAAATTTTGGAAAATGGCAGAATCTGAATCCAAATCACCGAAACCCGATATCGATGGACAGGAAAGCGAAAACTTGCTGAATTCCAGCGACGCAGGAGCCAAGGAACTTGATGTCATCGAAGCCAAGAAAGCTCTGGGAACCATGGAGGAAGAAGATCCAGCTCAGCCAAGAATAATTTTGAAGTAGGTTTTCGGGAATTTCTATTTTTGTTGTAGTTTTCGATTACTTGTAATAATTTTAAATTCCAAGTTATTTTTAAATAATTCTTTCTTCAGAGTTTATCCCAGAAGATGGATTGTTCTCCTCGTCGTTGCTCTTCTGAACAACTCGAACACAATGTCTTGGATCGCCTTCG
The DNA here is from genome assembly GCA_009761265.1 of Halicephalobus sp. NKZ332. Taxonomy (NCBI): domain Eukaryota; kingdom Metazoa; phylum Nematoda; class Chromadorea; order Rhabditida; family Panagrolaimidae; genus Halicephalobus; species Halicephalobus sp. NKZ332. The sequence continues at coordinate 21,006 of VOSG01000469.1, read as the reverse complement.
CTCCTATCGCGAACCATGTTGATGGGTTCTATGATAAAATCAATGCGACAAATTGGTTCTCGATGATCTACATGCTTTGTACTATCCCCGTCGGAGTCGCTGCCATGTGGTTAGGAAGGACCTTGGGACTACGGTGGGCGATCTTGATTGCGGCTTGGACGAACGGTATCGGTGGATTGATTCGTCTCGGATCGACCTTCCTCTCTCCTGAATACAGATTTCCTGTGGGAATATTCGGTCAGGCAATAGCAGCAATTGCGTATCCTTTCATCATGTTTCTTCCGACGAAGGTTGCTGCAGCTTGGTTCCCGGACAATCAAAGAGCTTTCGCAACTACAGTGGGAATTATGTCGAATCCATTAGGTGTATTACTAGCTAATTTGATCTCACCACAAATTGTGCAGGATCCAAGCCACGTTATAAGAGTTAACATTATGACAGCAGTTCCATCGCTTATTGCTTGTGTTTTGGCGACGGCGGTGATTACGAGATCGGAACCTAAGCATCCTCCTACTATTTCTGCCAGTAAAAAACAGATGGACTTTCTCCCAGGTAATTTCGTTTTAATGTGAAAGAAGTTTTATGGCTTTTTACATTGAAATTCATTTTTTTTTCCAGGAATTAAATCATGCTTTACGAACAAGGAGTACTTGATCTTGCTCTTCGTGATGGGAGGCGGCATTGGATTGTTCAACTGTCTGTATACTGTGATGCAACAACTTCTTTGTCCCGCAGGATATGGCAATGCATTCAGTGGATTCTGTGCTGTTTTGATGATTGTTGGAGGTGTCGTGGGAGCAACAATAGCAGGCATATTTGTGGACAAAACAAAGAAATTTGAAGAAACATTGAAAATCGCAATGGGAGTTGCTTGCTTTTTTGGAGTTATTTTCCTTCAATTGGCTTTAAGACCTAATTATGGATATTTTATTCTTGGTTTATGCTTTGTCTTTGGAGTTATGGGATTAGCAGCTTACCCTGTTGGTTTGGAACTGTCTGCAGAGGTGTCTTTCCCGGTCAGTGAAACAACCTCTACTGGATTGATTGTTTTGAGTGGACAAGTAAGGGATTTTATAATTTATAAAAGATGATTTTCATTTTCAGATCCAAAGTGTCATTTTCGTTGCCCTGATGACGAAATTCGCCAAGCCTCTAGCAGATGAATACATGAAAAACCAAGTTTGCAGAGACCCAGGAAAGAACGAAGAAATCGCTGTCAATGATTTCACAGTGTCCAACATCGTAATGACGGTCGTTGCTTTGATTTTGTGTATTGTCTTGGTGGCTTTGTTCCATCCGAAGTACAGAAGAATGGAGGCGGAGAAAGGTTATGAAGCTCCAAAAATTACGAAAACCACGACTGGAGATCTCGAAACAGGCGCGAAGGAATTGCAGCCACTGAAGGAGTAATTGACGTCTTCACATGAACTCAGATTCTTAGTCTTCACGTTGATTAAGGTTCTTGATCCTTTTTGAATTCAGATTCTCGATCCTTATTTGGATTCTTGATTCTCACTTGAATTCAGATTTTTGGTTCTCATTTTCCATAAGTATCTTTGACGATAGGTTCTACGATATATTGTTGAAGTTATCGGATTCTTTTATTTTTTGCTTTAACGAGCTTTTTTATTGGAAATTTTTTAACTTGAGTGTTTTTATAAAATTTCTTTTTGACCCCTTTGGTTTTTGTTTTTAAAGAGAATGCGCGAAAAATGAATTTTGAAAAGATTCCCGAAGATGGATGTCTTTTTCGGAGAAGGGCAGCTGGTTGAGGAATGAGATGAGGAGAGTATATTGATGACAGTTCTTTGATGGAGACAGTATCTTTGGGGTGACAGTTTTGAAGATGAGAGTTCTTTGAAGTTACAATTTCTGGTGTTACAGTACCATTGAGGTAGTAGTTTTCTGACAGTGTAGTATTTGGATGACATTATTTTTGAAGTTGCAGTATTTTTAGGATTACAGTCTTCTGAAGTTATAATACCTTTGAGGTTACAGTATTTTGGTGACAATATCCTTGGAGTAATCATTCTCTGGGATTTGAGATCCTGATGACAGTTCTTTGTTGGTGACAGTATTTCCGGAGTGACAGTTTTCGTCGATTTGGCGCCGAAAAAAGAAAGTTTGGAACTGGGATTTTTATTTCGAAAGATGGATGAAGGCGGCGAGAACAAAGAAGTTCCTTATTTTTGAGACCACCAAGGGTTTGAGGGTTGAGAAAAGAGTGTATGGATTATGTTAAATAAGTTCGGTTATTTTAATATTAAAACATTCTCTAGACTGATTTTACTTATGACAATGAGTTTCTTTAAAGTTTTCGGTCCCGACGCGAAAGAAGGAAAGTACAGTTCTTTTTTTGTGATTTTCTCATTCATTATTTTAAGTTTAGGTTAATTAATTTCTCTACTTTTTACATCATTACTCACTCAGTTTTATAATCTCAATCCTGGCACGAAAAATAGAAAATACAATAACTTCGTTGTGATTAATTTTCATTAATTTTTTAAAACTTATTTATGCGGAGATCCAGTTTAATAAATAACTGCTCTAATGTTAAACCTAATAGATTAAGTTACCTCTTTTTCCTAATTTTTAATTTCCGCTTACTATAATTTTTCAGTTAAATCCTTAAATTTCATAATTTATATAACTCGATTTTAAAAACTATTATCTATTTCTTACTAATAATGAAAAACAGCTATTAAATTAGCTTTTTGATATGAAATGTTTGCAAAATAATGATTTATCCTTCAAATTCAAGGTTCACAAACATTTGAAGATAACTTTTTCCCAAAGCTGCAAAATCGGCGATTTTAATCTCCAAACGTTCATTAGTGAAGCAATTTGTCAAAAATCAAAAATACAAACGTTCTCTTTGTTTTTATACACAATTGAATTATTCTAGTACTATGGCAATACTCAGTCAAATATGACTTCCAAATTAAAAAAACCATATTTTATTTTTATTTTCTTGCACTGATAATTGGTACACCAGTTAAATATAATTCCCAAGTTATTCTCAATTTTATTTTTATTTTGAAGCTTTTAGAATTCTTCAGAAATCTGATTTTTTATTTTTCAAACTAAAATTTGATTAAAGGACGATTAATTTAAATTTCATTTTTAATTTTTCAAAGTTCTCGAGTTCAGGAGGATTTTGTTGTTTTAATTTCAAAGTCCAAAAGAAATTTGTCTGTCCTGCTGAATGGGATCCGAAATTTCGATCCACTGCAGTTCCTGCTCGATCGGCTGTTTGGATTTGCTATAGTCTTTGTTCTAACGACTTTCTCGAGATCCTCTCAATATTGTTAACCTGTCTTTATTATTGTTTAAAATTCATTTTTATGTAAGCTTTATTCGATTTCGGGGTTTCTTGAGGGAAAATAATTTTCATTTAAATTTAGTTTTATTTTTTTTGAAGACTTTGTGTTCCAAAAAACGGTCTTTTGGCAGAAAAATGAAAAATTACATTGAGGAGCAATAAATCAGCGCTTCTCCTTTTAGGAATCTTGGGATTTTGGAATTTTTGGAAGACGTCCTTCGGCCAGTTTTTCGGCCATCGCTTATCTTCGACACGCGCAGACTAGGGTTCCATGTGCCAACCCTCTTTATTTCGGAGACATTTTCGATCGTTAATTATCCTGGAAACGAAGATGAGATCTTTGAAGTTTAAAATTGTGTAATCAATATTAACTCTGCTTCGAAAATATTTTTGAGCTTTAATTATCCAGGAAAAATACAATCTACAGTTTAGAAATCTTTAAAAAATCGATACTAATCCCTTTGTTGCAGAAAATTATCTTGCAAATAAAAACAAATTTTGAAGTTTTTGTTGCATTTCCGAGAACTATAATGATATTGATATATTTAGAAATGAAAGTAAGATATTCTAGAAATTCCTGGACTCATTTGCATCCTTTTGATAATACTTCCAAATAAAAATAGTTTTCCCATGTTTTTTCTTTCCCCAGACTATCCTCGTTTGGTGTTACTGTATCCGAAAACAGACTCGAAGACATTCAACTTTTTGGAATTTAGCAGCGACACTGGAAATAGTTGAAGTTGAAAATTCGTGTCAGAACTATTTCATAAAATCTCTTAATTTTTTGCAACCTTTTGCTGGTATAAAAAAATTAAATATTTGATGCTTAGAAAATTATTTTTATCCCTTTAAAAATGATTTTCATTACTTTCGAAGAACTATTTTTATTTTTGGAGGAAATTGCCAATATTTCGAGAGCGTTTTTAGTCTGAAGAATCTATATGCTTTCTATGAAAAAAATCCCAGCTGCGAGGTCACTAAATGACCAATTTTTTTCGGAATAATACATCTTGATGTTTTTAAATTGAGAACCATAAGAATTTTTAAATTACATTTCCAATGAGCTAACAGTTAAATTATTCCAACTTTTCATGATTATAGTGCAGCAATTCCTCATATTTACAGTACTTCACTTTTTTATACAAAATGATAATTTACCTATTGGCGCCAAAAACAATTGTTCCAGAAAATCCTCGATAATAAATTTTTTCTCGAAAAATTTCCTTGAATAATTCTCGACTGAGTCAGAAAGGCGGCAAATCTGACTTTCCCCACAGAGCCGATTTCAAGAGGGTGTCAACTGGCCAAAACAATAGCCATGACCTTAATCTGTCATCTTTCATCTCCAGAGCTTATTTACAATCAGCTAAATTTTGATTTATTTTATGCTTTAGCTTCATGTTAATACAATATAGATTATTTCCAACTTACGCTCAAGACTAATATTCTTTCTGTATTTAATCCTCAAGATTTATTTAGAACCAGCTAGATTTTAGTTCATTTGATATCTATTCCAATATTAACGCAATAGATCAATTTTAAATTTAAAGTTTTTGTATAAGTCATTTTTTTAGACAAAGAAAAAATCAAAAATAAGTGCTTTGTTTGATTTGCGGTCTTCCGGAAATTGCGCGGGAAAGTTCATAGTAAAAAAATATTTTGATTTTATATGCCCTCCAGTTTTCCGACTTCCATATGCGCAACTATAAATTCCTAAGGTTTATTTTTATGGATTATTATTTTTTCAATCTTAAAATTAAAAATAAAAGTTTCAGAAAATACATTTCGAAATTTTATGAAGGGGGTCCTCCCTGGGAAACTTTATTGTTTTTTAAATTCAAATAAAATTACTTCTTTTAATTTTCTATGATTCTCTCGTATTTTTCACAGATGGTCACTTTAGCATTTATTCGAAAATTTAATGAATCATTGTTAATTATTGAGCTTTGAGAAACATTTTTATTATTTTTATTTCCGTTTCTCTGATTTTATTGATTTCGATAGGAACGGGGGCCTCGTTGATGGAAATTTTCGAGTTTATCAGAGCAATCCATCTTTTTCCCTCGTTCTTTCGAATTTTTCTCCTCAGAAGCAGACAGGGAGGTCTGATTTTGAGTTCCGTTTTTCTAATTTTAATATTGATGTTTTAATTCTGAATATTTATACATATACATCTTTTATTTATTATTTTTAAACACTTTTTATTTCATATATTTTTTGATTTTTCTCTTGTAAATCATATTAATAATAGTATCAATGTTCTATTTCTTATAGAATTTAATTATTATAGAATTTATTTTTTGTAATGACATTAATTTCTCTCGAAGGATCAGAAACTGTAAAAAATTATTGTTTTCGAGACGAAAATATGAAACTCAATTCCAGGAATATTCTGAAAATTCGAGTATTTCTTCTCGAGATAATTTCAAAAAATTTTATTTTTGGTTTTATGATGTGATGATTTTTGCTTCTTTGGCTCCGGTCGTCAATTATCACTTTTTCTCTTCCGGGACCTTATTTGAGAGAGGTGAGACATAACTCACCTCGTATGAAATTGTGTAGAACTGTATGAACTCGGATTCATATGGAATTGTGGAATTACATGGATTGATATGCAATTGTGTAAAGTTACGTAATTGTATAGACTCGTATAGATTTATATGTGCTTGTATGGAATTATAGTTGTTTGGGCTTGTATGGGGTCTGTAGGAGCGGCTGGCAGCTCGAATCACGATAAGCCCGGGAAGATGGAACGTGTCGATAAAATTTTCGGTTTTATTTTTTAATATAAACATTACAGATTTTTCAATATTATTATATCTACATTGGTTTGCATCGAAAATTTTATTTATTTTAAAAATGGTAAAGATTTTTCTTCGAAAAAGTGGACTGAATTTTTTTTGTAGGATCCTAGAACACCGAATACCCCACAGTACGAACAACCTTCGACGTCCCAGTACCCCCATGCTCAAAGACCACAATACCCCCCACCTCATTTCTCGAGCACCCCGGGGAGGTTCAACAACGTCCACTCGTGGCACCAGAGCCACTTCGATTCCGGGATCCAGTCCATGACACCCTCCCAGAACCCCTCCGTGATGTCCTCCGTGACGCCCTCTGTGATGTCTTTCCCGGGATCGGAGATGTCGATGAATTCCATCATGAGCGAAGGTCCTCCGAACGGCCTGAGCGACCTTAATGACCAAGCTCTGGCGAGGATAGAGAGGGTCAAGAGGTTTTTTACCGGGGGTGATCCACAAAAATCGAAGGAAGCCATAAATGAACTTTTGAAGTTACTCGATGACTCGGAAGAAGAAGTTGTTGAAAAATCTATAGATATGTTGAAGAATGTTGCGAGATCGGATAATTGGAGACCTCCTCAAGCTCCGGCAATAATCGATAAGGGTGATGTCGTTTTCGCTGTGAAACAGACTTTGTTCAGATATAAAAACAATAAGGTAAATTTATTTTATTGTTTTTAATTATTTATTTTGAACTTATGTTTGCATTATTTTCAGTACATTGTCCGTTGTTGTTTCTGTATTCTTTTCTTCACTCCAGAACACTTTCTCGTCCCTCTGATAAAGCAATATAAGGAGGAAATGCTCGACATCCTCATCAGTGGGATTACAGTAACGGAGTTCTCGACGTATAAATATGCCCTGATGGTGATCCACAGTTTGATCCACCAGAAGGAAGTCGGGCCTAGCGTCATACAGTATCTCAGGGACCAGAAGACATTGGGCTTCATCGCCGAATGGCTTGCAGAATCCTCTATCAGAGACAAACTTATTTCCATCATCGTGGACACCATACATAACATATGCAATAAGAACGAAGAACAGAGGGTGAGTAAGAGTCTTTTTTTGGATCGACTGTAGAGAGAGATAAGTGACTAAGTTCGTGGGTGGGAATTCAAAGGTCGTTCACTATGAGATCGATATTTACATCTTCGAAAATTGTTTTTCTAGTATTAAAGACAAATTTCCAAGTAGTGGTCCCAACACGAATAGTTTTTATTTATCGTCTAATGGCGACTTCTATTACTTATTTTATTATTTTTTAGAGTTTCTTTGTGGTGAATCTTTACGGAATCCAAAAACTCGTGAAGATATTGGGAGAAAGAAACTACAATCCCTTGGTGACGAATGTGATGAAGTTGCTTCACTCCATCGCCGCCAGTGACGGGGTCGAAGCTGTGTATAGTCCCCAAATCGTCGAAGCAGGGATTTTCAACATCGTCCCGAGACTTTTCACGCCGAACCTTGACGGAACTACTTTGATTTTCATTTTGAAATTAATATGCAGTCTCAGCGACATTCCTCCGAACTCTGACATCAGATCTCTTCTGAGTCATTTAGTCCATTTAATAGGTGTGTTTTTATTTCTAAAATTTATTTTGAAAATCATTTTTTATACGAAAATCGAATACTGGTTTCAATTTCCAGGACATAATGACTTGAAAGTAAAGCAATTCTGTGTGGATTCATTGAGTAACTTCATCGCGAATAAGGCCGATTTAAAAGATTTCGTTGCTCAACAACAGGCAGTCCCGATTTTGATCCAGTTGATGGAACAGATGGATGGAGCCATCGCGGAAAACAGGCTTAGTATAGAAAAAATACAGGTAAGATAAAATTTAATATTAAAAATTATGCAAAGTAAGAAGATGAAATTTGGAATCAGTTTTTGGAAATATACTTTTGAATTTATGTGGACAATTTTATTTTTCTAGGAATCGGCCCTGACTGTCCTCAGCCATCTGTGTTCCCAACATCCCCATGCTCTGGAGATCATCGCCTACATTCCCCAGACTTCCCTGAGATGTATCCTTCTGAAGAAATTGACCGAACTCAGACCGGCAGTTTTGAAACCTACTTTAGTCGTAAGTACTTATTACTGTGAGAAATGATTTCAAAAATCCGAAGATTGATTATTCGTACAAGTCCACTAAAAGCAGTTTATATCTCTAAAGGATTTATTTTTTAATTTAAGATTAAATTGATTTCAATTTTTAGTTGATTTCGAAACTTGCTTCCGATCCAAGAAATATTTCAATCTTCAAATCCACTTCGATCCAGATTATGGGAGATCACTGGTACATTCCGGCAATCTGCAACGTTCTCGGGATTTCCATGGCACAAATCGACGTTACTGTAGAGGGTATCAAAATCCACACTCTTGTCAGGGCAGCTCTCGATGCTTTGATGAATTTGTCCAAAGATAAATTCCTCGCAGAAGTTGTTTTAAAGTTTTTCATAGAAAAATCGGAAAATAATTCGATATGGCCTGCGGCACTTTTGATGAAAGAGAATTCGGAAGACTTGAAGAACGTAAAAATGGCTTCTTTGAAACTCTTGATGGAAATTGCTGGAAGCGGATCAGGGGCCAAGTACATCTGTGGAAATGAGGTTGTTCAAGAAAGTTTAGGTCATGTCAAAAATAACGAAGTCGAAGATTTAGGTAAATATTTTAAGTTCTCAATCAATTTTTCATTAACTTTTTACTTTTCAGTGACATTCGCGGACAAAGTTCTCCAAAAAGCCACCGAAACTTCCAGGAACCCTCCACCCCCACCCTCGTCATACAGACAAGAACAGACCGTGATGTCTCCGAGACAGGTCTACAGAGAAAGCGAGCGTTTCTATCCTTTACCGTATCCTCAGATGAGAGGATCCCAGCCCTATCCCCCAGCATACTCCACTCATCAGGGTCCTGTTTATCCTCATTTCGGGGGACCTGGTGGATACAGCTACCCTCCCCCAGGAACCTCAGGGTACTCTGGTCCTCAGCCACCGTACTCCTCGGGCTCGCAGTTACCTTATTCCTCGGGACCGGGGTCCTGTTACGAGAGCCAGCCGATGAGCACCGAACCTGCTCCTCTGAACCCCGGAGACGGACCCAAACACGAGGTTTGTTTTCGTAGTTATTTAATTTTAGGGAATTATTTTAAAAATAAAAATAGTATAAAATGGAGTTGATCGAAATTGGTTTTAGGAGTTAGCGTACATGACTCCCATGGAAGACCCTCAATGCCATCCCTACGTACCCCAATCGGCTCCAGACGCAGATTACAGTATCCGAACTGCAGATGCGGATTACAATATCCAAGCTCCTGACGCAGATTACGGTGTACAGAATACAGATACAGATTACGGTATCCCAGCCCCCCAGCCAAGCCCTTTCCAAGTCTCTGGAATAGAGCCTATGTCCTGGATCCCCTGGGACAACCCCTAATCCCCTCAGGCAAATCTTTTTTAGTAGAAAAGTGAAGTTTTTGATTTTGGAATTGAATAAAAAAATTTAGGAATTAAACTTGTACCAAATTACTCAAACTGGATTTAAAGAAGATTTCGATTGAAAGAAGAATTGGAAGAGAGATTGACCCACAAATCGCCAAAAACCAAGTAAAAGACCGACTAATTTTGGATATCGAGATCTTGATTGTCTGGAAGTCCTGGATTTAATTGCGAGCGGTTTCAAAAGATATCGATTCCAATCACGTTCCCAAGTAACAGTGAATGGACAAGTTCATCTTAAAGATGACCATCGACTGATATAAAGTATCGTGTACATATTTCCGCGTAGGAGTATCGGAAGCGAGATTTTCGAAAATTTTGTATGGGCATACGTGGAACTTGTACACTTTTATATTAGTTTTTTCTACCCAAGACCATAAAAGTGAAATTCTTTGAATTTAATCTTTCCATGAATGAAGATAATTTGTGCGTATTTATCCTTTTAGGATTCCTAAAAGTGAAATGTTCGAGATCTTTGTTCCATCATGAGAGGAAATTGAGCGATGGTTTCGTGTTCGTGTTTCTTGTTGGAAATGGTGAAAGTGAAAACTCTCAAAATTCCATTTTTATCTCGAGTAGAAATTACGTGTGGACTTCATACACATGATTTATATCTAAGATTGCGGGGGATGACGTTTTTGAAGATTTTATCTGGTCTTGACTGGGAAATGTATGAGAATCTTACTTTGATACTTTCCGGTTAATTTCACGAAAATAAAGCTCCTAATTGATATTGGGTGAAACTATGAAGTGATTCCATGTTCTTCTTTTCTCTAGAATAAAAGAATGGATCTCCTAGTCATAAACGGAAACTCCGTGTTTATCTTTTCACCTAGAATAAAAAATGGAATCTTTGAAATTCCCATTTGATCTTTGGTGGAAGTTTCTTACTAATTTCCACCTACAATCAAAAACTGGAATTTGTACTAGATCTCAGATGGAAATTGATTTTCTTTCGTATAGTTTCTGTACAAAAGTAAGGAAAGTGAGGTTTTTAAAGATTTTATCTGGTCTTGAATGAGGGCTATGTACAAAAAGATTTCGACCATGGTTCTCATCGAAGATAATAAACAAATCTTTTTGAAGGCGATAAAAGTAGTTCACTTTTTGCGCGTTTTCTTGCCTAAGGCGTTTTTCATAAAGATTCTGGAACACCACTGAAGAATTTGTACTTTTACGAATTTACTGAAAATTTCGGAATATTTGTAAACCTACAGAATATTCTGAAACTTTTGAATTTTTTTAAAATTTACTGGGAAGTTTGGGGTTTTGATGGATCTCCTTTATCCTCTTGGATTTTATAGATTTATTGAATGCTTCTGGAACTATGGAATCACGTGATCTCAAAAATCCTATTTTCGATTTTAATTGGAAAGTTTTTGAAATTTGGTTCAAGATGATTTTTGAGTTTTCTAAAGAATATGCAAGGCTTATAATGTGATTTTTGACAATACTTACTTTCGTCAAGGTTTAATTTTGAATTGTTTAAACTAGAATCTGAAATTCAACACGTTTAAAATTTCTAGTCCTAAAATTTGTGTCAAGATAACTTTTAATTTCCATGATTTCATATTTCTTGTCTATGATGCATGATTTTTCGTCAATGCCAGCTTCTCAGATTGTCTTCAATACGACTTTTGATATCCGTGTAATGTTTTCCCCTGCGATAGTTCCTCCCTGAGATAGTTGATCTCCTATCGATTGATACATTATCACCTTTTTGTGAAAAGTGAGAATCGATAGAGAAGCAAATCCCCCGGAAGAAGAAATATCGTAAAGGGCATGTGATGAAAAGACTTTTGAGATAATTTGAAAGTCAAGGCCGATAATTCTCGGAATAATATTTGATTTACACTCATCATTCTTGATAACGATACTTCAAAATTGTTGCTAATCAAAAAACTCGATTCTTCCTTTTCCCGAGTTAAAAAGTTAAACCCGTTTTTGAAATCCTTCCAAATCCGGATTTATCCCAATCAATTTGTTCGATGAATAGATCTTGCGAGAACAAGTTAAATTAGTTCTTCTCTTTAAACAAAATCATTTTGATTTTTTATCCGAGTGAGGAATTCAGTCCTGATAATATCTGTGAAGGAAATTTTGACATCCTCGTGAATAAAACAGATTTTCTTTTTTTATTTGTCACAATCCGATAGAAGGTTCTGAAATATTTCAGATCCTTGTAGAAATGTTTCTGGTCTTCTAAAATCCAGTAGCAGATTCCGAAAATTGATCGTCTTTTCAAAACTTTCTTAATCTCCCAAGATCTTTTAGAATTCAATGAAAAGTTCTAAAATGCTTTAGATCCTTGTAGGAGCATTCTTAATTTCTCAGAATCTGATTGTAGGTTTTAGAAGTTTTCGGAGTTTAAATAAGCCTTTGTAGTTTTCTAAAACTCAATGAAAAATTCCGAGATATCCGATAATCTTGTACAAATCTTCAGACTATTCCGAAACATGATAATATCTCTAGGATGCTTTGAAAAGTAGAAGGCTACTTTATATTCTTCTGAAATCTGGAATGAAAATTTATATCGAGATTACTTTATAGTGGATTTTATATTTAATATTTATGGAAGTAGAATAATTGACATTAATTCGTCTTTAATCGAAACTTCCATTTCGTTGAAACTCAATTTCTTCCGAAACATGAATTTGATTTTTTCAATTAGAATCTTGTCGAGTTTGGTGAAACTTCCAAAACAAAAACCTGAAAACGTGGATTCTAAGAAATTCCGGATTTTCGTGGAAATCTTGTTTCTATTTTTCGTAATACAACAGTGATCAGATTATCACTTTCGATTTCAGTGATTTTCACTCTGAATGTCTCCGTGCATCCTTCAGATTCTGCACGAGCCTCGGAACATCCTCGTCACGGGGGGATGCGGATTCATAGGATCCAACTTTATTAACTACATCTACGACAAATGGACAGAAGCCAATTTCATCAACCTCGATAAACTTGCTGTCGGAGCTAGTCCCGACAACATATCTCTGGATATCCAACAAGGAGATCGGTATCTGTTTATCGAAGGAAATTTGCTGGATCAGAAGCTGGTTCAAAAGACCCTTATTGAACACAAGGTAATCGATTACGTCGTAATTATCAGATCACGGATTATCTGACTTACAACATCTACATCATGGATTAGTAGTTTCATGATAGTTGTATTATTTTAATGGATTTAAAAATTCCTGCTAATATCTTAATTCCAGATAGATACAGTGATCCATTTTGCTGCTATAACTCATGTAGACGAATCCTATGAAAACCGAATCGGGACTATTCAAGAAAACATTGTCGCCACCACCACTCTTCTGGAGGCTGTGAACGCCTCCAAGACTGTTGAACGATTTGTTCATATTAGTACAGGTTCGTTAGACACCAATTTGAATGAACGTTTTACATAAACACAGATTAGGTACATGACACTTTTAACGATTTGCTTATATCAGTATGAATTGATTTAATAACACTCTAAGTGGATGAATTTTCAGACGAAATTTATGGAGATTCAGGGGAAAACGAACCTCCGAAAACAGAAGAAAGTTTGCCTAATCCCACAAACCCCTACGCTGCTAGTAAAGCTGCCTGCGAATTTGTCCTCAGAAGTTATCATGTAAGTTGCATCAATCATATTAATCTACTCTGAAACAAAAAACGTTTTTTCAATTAAATTATGTTGAATAGATTTAGTTTTAAAAAATGGTTTTAGCATTCCTACAAGATCCCTTACGTGATGGTGCGAATGAACAACGTCTATGGCCCGAGGCAGGCTTACTCCAAACTCATCCCCAAGTTCACCAGGCTGGCGATAGAGCAGAAACCATATCCTCTCATGGGAGACGGAATGCATACAAGGTGAGTGACTTTACAACTGCTAAATACTTATTTTTAATATCAGTCATTAATATAAACTTTTCCTATTGACCTTTGATATTGATTTCCTTTTCAGAAGCTGGATGTACGTGGAGGATTGTGCAGAAGCGATTCGACGGGTCACAGAAACTGGGAAAACGGGAGAAGTCTACAATATTGGGACGGAATTCGAAAAGTGTAATCTTGATCTTACTAAAATGATCCACAGTACCGTTCAGAAAATAATGCAAAGGTGAGCTTACAGAAACTTCTATACCTTATTGTTTGATTGAATTTTTTGTAACTTCATAATGAGTTTGACTCTATGTTTAATGGAAATTGTTCAGGACATCGACGGAACCTACTTTCACTCCGATACCCGACCGGCCATATCACGACCGACGCTATCATATAGATTTTTCGAAAATTAATAGAGAACTCTGCTGGTCCTGCACGACACCTTTCCCGGTGGGCTTGACAGCAACCATACAGTATTACATTGACGAGTACCTCCTGGAGAAGAAGCAATCGCAGAATCGGGATCGTCTCCACGGTTAGCTTCTTGTTTTTTTTCGAGTTTTAATTACTTTATTTTTGTCTGTAAAGTTCGAAAATAGTTTTTGAAGAAATTGTAAAAATTTTATTTTCTAAATTATTGTCGATAAAAGATGGAAAAATGTATGCCTTTATGTTACCTTGATTTTAATTTTTGGTAAATGTCGACTTGAAAAATCTGGTTGAATTTATTTCTCTTCATAAAGTTCCTGAGAATCACAGAAAGTCCACTGAAATTCAAGTATTCGGAAGTTAATATCAGAGAAAGTGCAAAGTGGGTAGATTTATCTCTGTCACGAAGTTATCTTCAATTCAATTTGACGAAGGAGCATTCGTTCTCGTTTCGCCAAAGTTAATTGTTTTTCTAATTTTTGAAAACAAGAATAAAAATCCCAATATCAATTTACTCTCGAATTCAGTATTCTTAAATAATTATACTGGAGCAAGAGTTAGCTTTTTTCCGTCAAAGTTAATTGCATCTTAGATTTTCGAGAAACAAGAGGGTTGGTTTTTGGCGTTTCGTCCTGAGCGAAGCCGCACGAGATGACTCATTGACTTCTTTCTAATCCAAGACCATCCTCTTAATTTTTGCATTTTCGTTTCGGATTTTATTGATTTCCTGAATTACTTTCCAGGCCATGGCGTGTAGAGGTTTGCTGCGGGTCATAGCAAATATCGGGAAGTGGATCCCAGTGGTCTTCGTTCTGGCAATAAGCGCTTTTTCCTGGTATGCGTACAACTTCGTCTTTCTGCTCGGTGGGTATTTTGCAGATGATAGCTTCATATATAGGACCACTATGATGATTAGTAACATTTTTATATATGAAACCACTTTGGTTTTTAACAACAACCCTATATATGAAGTTGTTTTAATCAACAAAGATTCTATATATGGATTGATTCAAATCGTTCCACAACATTTTTATGTACAAAGTCATTTTCAGGTTACAAAGATGAAGTATTAACGAGAGTAGTCCTCGGGATTTTCTTTAACTTAATTTATATTTTATTTTTCTTGTCTTACGTGAAAACGGTTTTCACCCGCCGAGACAGACCCCCAGAACAATTCAAATTGCCGAACGAGGTGAGGAGCCTTATAGAGAGTCAGGGAATCGACGGACCTTTCGGTGTCGATCAGTTGAGGAAATTCGCTCATGAAAACTCCTTGCCCATCAGAACTTGTGACTATAGAACCGGATGTGAGTTTTGTATTTTTAAAGTCGTAATATTTCCACTACTTCATTGAATCCAATATCTCTTATCCTCGGCTTTGATTTCGATATTTTAATTTATGCATTGAAAATAACACGAAAAGATTTCCAATTAGTACATACTGAGCTTCTTTAAAATCTACATTCGAATCCAACAAGTGATTCCGCGACTTAATCCTGATTTTTTCAGTCGTTCGGTACTGCCAGAAATGCGGGACCGTGAAGCCAGACCGAGCCTCGCATTGTTCCGTCTGCGATCAATGTATTTTGTAATTTTTTAATTCCCTTACAATTTTATGTAATTCAATTTCAGAAAATATGATCATCACTGCATTTGGGTCAATAATTGCGTCAACTACTGTAATTACAAATTTTTTGTTCTGTTTTTATTTTACGGGTTTCTGCTTTGTCTTTATGGATCACTGACAATTTTGCCGAATTTCATAGATCTGATTAACCACAGGAACGTTCGGAGAGGAGAAATCCAAGTTATAATTGTTTTCTTCTTTGCCGGGATGTTCGGGATTTCTCTAGTAGCATTGCTGGGATTCCATATTTACCTACTAGCTACCAATCAATCTACTGTCGGTGGGTTTTAAGTTGTTGAAAGTGATCTAGTCACTTAAAGCAGAGTGATAGCTTTCGGAACAATATAGTTATTTGAGTATAATAACTTTTAAAACTTTAGAGTTCGCAAGACCCCCGATACTGGAATGTGGTCCCTTCAAGAGAGCTTACGATCTGGGAATCGCGAAGAATTTCAAACAAGTCTTCGGAAATGAACCTTGGAAATGGGCCCTCCCGATTACTTCCAGGTTCGTTTTTATTTTCTACTATTTTGTATTTTTTGGTTTAAGCTTAGGCACTGGATTTGAATTTCCTCTGTCACCCCGTTGCTATACTGCCCTTTATTCTGAAGATGAAACAAGAATGTCATCAAGCGATCCAATAACGAACGGATACAGTAGTGAAAACAGGAGATCGAAAATGACTGTCTAGTTTTGCATTCTTTAAGTTAGTTAGTTTCCCTTTGTGCAGCCTGAGGCTTTTGAATTGGTTTTTTAAAATTGATTACATGTTTTTCAGCTTGGGTAACGGATACACATTTCCCATGCACAGAAGAAACACGAGATATTCTTTGTTGTCCTCTGCGGATCCCCCGGAACTGTTGTCTGAAGATGAAGACGATGCCTCGAGACTTCTATTAGTGTAGTGAATCGGGTACTTTTTGTACTTTGAAATTTGGTAATTGTGAACGACTGGCATTAATCGATTTTTGAAAAGATATTTAAACATGAAAATTGAGATTGTTGTTGAGATTGACTTAAAAAGATTATGTAAAATATTCTATATTATGAGATCTCAGGGGTGTTGGATGTTTTGTGATAATTAATGTGATTAAGGGAGTTCAAAAAAATAAATCGATTCAATGAGGATCGAAAAAAGAGAATTGCAACGACCGGGAATCGAACCCGGGCCGACCGCGTGGCAGGCGGCCATTCTACCACTGAACCATCGTTGCTTGGTGCCTTGGGCAGGTCGGTGAAAGAAATCGTTATAAAAAAACGTGATGATGATCTAGAGCTACCTAAAATTTTAAGTAATCGTGATAAAAATAAAATAAATGCGGTTTGTCCACCTAAATAAACATGGGTGAAGCAGTTCCAATAGATGCAGAGGCTATTATAGATGTCTAGAGAAATGACCGAGAGTCGGAAGTGCAAATGTGCGAGTATTCGACAATTTGGAAATAAATAGCCTCCAGACTGGCAAGGAGCTAACCAACGAGAAAAGTTAAAAATAGATTTCAATGAATTAGCAAATATTCCCATCTATGTGTTGAACGGGGACTCTAGTTTGGAGGTATTTCGAAAGAGAAACGAAATTTCCATTCGAGATCTAGTGGAAAAACTTTGATACAATGAGTTCGATCAGTAAATTTCGAGATCGACTACAGAATACTACTTAACAGTCTATTTCTTTTTGTGATGGTATGAATTCGAACGAAAAACAAATATTTCTAGAACAGTACAAAGCTGTTGTATTTTCTTTAAAAATTGTGTTGAAATATGAAGACTCGGATAATGGAGATGTCTATTTCCATGTTCCCGATGAATGGCTCTGATTTCACTTAAAATCCTCTTTTAGGTAAAGTTTACAATATCATGATTTAAAAATCATTGATATTTTTCGGAAAAGTTCTAATCCTAGGTTTTCGTACCAATTGTCATATTGAAATACGGTGGGTCTGGGAATTTTTTGAATCCTAAACCCATCTCTAAAGTTATCTATACTTTCTTTTTTATTAGGTGGGATAATTCCATTATGAAAATTTAAAAATTGTCAGAAAATTATTTTATCTCGAGTTTTCGAAATTTCCGACTCTGAGAATTCCAGAAGTTTCTACAAGACCCTGACAATTTTATTCGGAAAAGTAAAATAAACTTTTGGTAAAATGTAGATGCTATCAAATCTAAATCGTTGAGAATATAAAATTGATGTTCTCCTGATTTCGTCAGAGTCATGTTAATAACTTATACAAGGGGAGGTTGATCAAGTGCGGTCGTCACAATGAGGATAACATTCTCCGATATCTGGTTCTGTCAGATACGGTAAATCCCTGGCCTCTTTCGGGAATGTCTTTCCGGCTGCTTTTTCGAAATTCGCCAAGCGTCTTCTAACTTCTTGCACGGGAATTCTTTTTTCGTTTCTCCAATTCCATCCAGAATAACCTGATTCACATTCAGAAACATTGAACATTTTCTGCAAAACAAAAATTAAAGATATGTCGATATTAGTATCAGTATTACTGTAAACGGAGAGACCCATCCAGCAGCTCCGACCTCCTGTGCCTTCCATCCGTGCATCATGAAGTCGTACTCGGACCAACCGTCGTCCGTCAGATACGCATCTCTGATCCAGCCGTGGACTCTCCTGTAGATCCTGAGTTTTCCAGGAAAGAGACGATTTGCTCCTGAAAATGCATTTGAAAAATTATTTTGACCTAAGAAGCATACCTAGCATAACTTTCACACAAGTAACGAAATTCATGTAGGTACCATAACCTTGTCCTCGATGCCAGATGTTGTCACAAGCTTTGATTTCTGCCTTTGCCTCGGGCAACACTGTCTGGAGGATGTGCATCTAGAACATCATAATTAATAATATACCATCAGAAAATCATTTTCTAATACAAAGTTCCTTGAAAACTATAGTAAATTTAATGCTATATGAAAGAGACTTCAAAGTAAAATGAGTCGAGAAACCTGTCGTGCTCCTAGGAACACTAGATCACTATTATTACTTTTACTATTGTTACTGGTTCGATGAAGTGTTTTTCTATTGAAACTCTGTCCACAATTATTTCGATCAGTCTCAGATATGTGTAAATTTAGACAATCATGTGATACTTTTTTAAATAAAGATTTTAAAACTTTTACTCTCACCTGCAGAACGCCGTTGTCGGCTCCGTTCCAGTTACTTGGCTGGATGTATTGCCAATCTCCCCACTTTCTTAAGAATTCTCTCGCAAAAGGCGTATTTTTGACTAAATAGTTCCCACTTGCAATTTCCCAGTTGAAACTTCTTTCGTAAAAAATGATATCGACTCTGTCATCGATCCATTCCTCGATACAGTGGTTCGGATTAACCACGCCGGCATCCGCATCCAGCACTAACATCCAATCTGTGTCTGGCAGATAAACCGAGGCAGCACAGTGCTTTTTGAAAAATAGCTGGAAATCGAAATTATTGGTGTTAAAGAATTAAACCAAACTTGATCATGTTTGCAATTTTTGTTGACTCTTTCATCGGTGTCGAGATTCACGAAGACGAAAGCGTAGTTTACGGACTTGAGATAACATCTTAGGGATTCTTGAGCAACAAAGTAATGTCTAGAACCATATGACGATTTTAAAAATGAAATATTAAATGTTTTGCGAAATTATCTTAACAAAGAGTTCCAGAATTCTCCATCCCATTCTCAAAGACTAATTGTTAAGTATAGACTGATGAAAAGTTTTGTCATCATATCCAAGTTTACAATCAAAATTAAAGAAAAAGTAAAAACTAACGTCTTGTAACTGCTTTCCACAGCAGCAACGAAAACAGTGACGTTGCCGAACAGTGGAGGACATTTTCCCATATTCTTTCTTTTTGGATAATGCTTTCTCCTTTGACCCAATTCCACTTGGTCCAACATCTTCATATGGTCATCATCACCTTCAGGTTCGAAAATATTCTGAGGAATATTCTGGAATTTCTGAACCTGTTGTCTTAGATAAAAATCCCTAGATTGTTGCACACCAGAGTCTACTTGATGTGCTGATGGAGAAAAAATAAAAACAAATACTGCAAACAAAAAGCCAATGACAACTCCACAAAGTCGTTGATTCAGATTCCTTCTTGAGATCACCATAGAGGAAATTTTATCTGCAAGGGATGGCATGATGAAAGTGGGAAATAGAATAAATTCAGATAGAAGAGGACTGTGCTAATATAGAAGGAGTATCATCGAATCCAGTAATGAAGAATCTATGTGTCAATATGGAGGCAATGAAGTTCAGTAGCTAAAAAACTGTATAATAGCATATTGCAACACTCGTGTCCCGTAATTACTCGCGGTATAGACGTCTGTAGTACAGACTGTGTCCCAGGTATCTTCATATCAACTCTAACATTGTTAATTCGAATATCAAAACAGTTGTTGTATCAAATGCGGATATTTTGATCACATGTGATTTCACTAGCTTGTCTTATGCCACGAATAGTTTTTTACTAACGGATAATCAGGCTTGATGCCTTACTATCAAAATTTCCTTATTTTGACGTTGTCAGAGTTAATGTAAAGATATGAAACATATTACAACACGGAATATTTAGCAAGACATTGATAATACAGCTAACTATGTACGATAATTTATTAACCTCCATAAAAATTTCTTCGGACAAAAAATGACAACAATGGCTCTGATGAATGTTATTTCTGAAATTGATTTATAGCAGCAATACGTGTTGGTTTATATAAGGTTCAATTTGTCGTCATTAGCTTCCGGGATCGACTCCGCCTTCAGATTGATGTTGGGAGATGTTTCGTGGAATTTCTATTTTTGGACACTGGATCATGATAAGGAAAATCCAAGTAGTAATCCGCAAGAGCAGTGAGTTGAAAATATTAAACCTAATACAGCAGATTTTAACAGTTGTTTTTTCTTGAGTATTGATTTATCTAAAGTATAACATTCTTATCTTTATTGTATCTTTTCAAATAATTTAATATAATAGAAACTTACAAATTTCCTGCAGCTCACTTTCGAATCTTCTAGAAACTCTGGATATAGTTTAGAGTGATCTGAATTAATATTGTTATAAGATACATCTGAATACTTTTTTTGAAGTTGACGTCATGCAGAAGTGGGGTCAGGGACAGAAGCTTCATTCCCAGTAATTTTGATCAATGGTTTATTCAACTAAATCACCTCAATGAGACTAAATACATGATATTACGGATACTTGAAACTCTTTTTTTTAATAGATTTAAAACACTGGGACAAGGACCAATTTAATTCGACATATCCGTCAGGTGTCTAAACAATGTTTCCTTTGATTCTGATTTTCATTTTTTATAACACAATGGAAGATTTTGATAGCTTAAGAGACAAAAATGAACAAAAATCGTCTCTAAACAGATGAATAAATAACTGTTTTTGAGCTCACACCATGTAGAACCCGATACATGCTATTTAATATAGTGATGTGTCGA
>VOSG01000468.1:0-21205 GCA_009761265.1 Halicephalobus sp. NKZ332 | reverse complement strand
GGAAGAGAGTGTATCGAGTTTTTCATCATGGAATTGATCCAGTTGAAAGCTCCATCGAGTATCCAGTTGATCCTCGATCCCTCTACCGACGGCGAATATGCTGTTTTCTTACCGAATGACATTATCATCATTTCTGTTTTACCGTTGTTGTCGAATCTGCTCAAAGCAATCCAATCTGACTCAAATATCAGTTCCGAAGCTTCCTCAATTCCTTGTCACGTTTTCCACCTTGTGTCGAAAACTTTCCGGAGTTTCGATTTTTTGAATCCTGCTACGGAAGATTTCACAAGATTCTTGGCTGCTGTGGACTCAGATTCCGATTTCCACGGAAGAACTCTGGATTTACTCTGGGAAGATTTGGCGCCGAAAAAATCAGCGAAAGTTCCTCTCGACAATTTTGCTCCTGTGATCACAGAAAACCCCGTTCCTGCAAGTATACCGTTGATGAACCCGAGTGACGAAATCATTCCAGATGAAGTTATTTCGAATTTCGCAAATGACTTCAAGAATTTTATCGAAAAAACAAAGACGAATATCAACATTATCCAGGAAGCTACGAAAGGACTTTATTCGGTTCGAAGTCGAGACGAGAAATTGGTGAACAATTACAACCAGCTTTACGACAGAGTTATCAAACTTGCCGATGATCAAAAAGACATCCAAGCAGAAGTTCAGAGCGAATTCGAGGCTGTCGATGAAATCAGAACCCGAGTGGACAGAACTTATGCGAGTGTCCCGAGAGAAAGATTGACGGAGGAACATTTGAAAAACGAGGAAAAAGTTTACAAATTAAAAAAGAGCATCCAAGAGGCGATTTCAAATGTGAACGAAGCGAATGTGAAAGCGATTCTTCTTCGTTCGGAGTATTTCAACAAGCAGCCGAGTTTCCAGCCCAGTGCTCACGGAGCGAAGTTCATGTTGACGACAGGAGAGGTGAAGGTCGAAGAATTGAAAAACGAAGTCGTGAAGTTGACGAAGGATGTTTCGAAGCTGACTCAAATCAGCGATTACGCTCAAAGGATGAATGTTTAATTCTTGTTATGAACCCTGTGATCTCTTGTTTTATCTGTTTGTTGCGAGAATGAAGATTAAGTAATTAACTGGAACTTTATTGAGACAAAGATGATGTTTGCGAAATAGATGAATCAAGGTAAAGAGACGTGATGCTCTTTTCTGAGAAAACTAAATTTACACTATATCAGCTTTAGGATATTCATGTTTACAAGTAATCAAGATAAAACAATTTTATTTCGATCATTAATTAAGGATTAAGAGGTGTCAGAAAAGATATTCTTGACTGTTTGATTTCGTTCATAA
This sequence comes from Halicephalobus sp. NKZ332, assembly GCA_009761265.1. Taxonomy (NCBI): domain Eukaryota; kingdom Metazoa; phylum Nematoda; class Chromadorea; order Rhabditida; family Panagrolaimidae; genus Halicephalobus; species Halicephalobus sp. NKZ332. The sequence goes on along the minus strand of VOSG01000468.1, from coordinate 19,888 downwards.
GCACAACTCGTTGGTGACTTGATGAAATTCGTTCTAGATAAAGTAGATAAGGCGATTTACATGAACAACATTTCAACATCTTTCGATAACAGACAATATCTCATCACACTCTTGAAAGGCGAAAACCTTTAACTATATCCTCCTGGACCAATGCCTGAACACAATGTTGTTCCTGAATCTCATTGGTGGTGGAAGGAATTTGAAGAAAATTATTCCCACATATTCACATCGTCTCACACCCCTTGAGATATTATTTACCTGATATTATCTCTAACTCGTTTGTTATACTTTCTTGTTATTAAATATGAAAGATATGGACCTGTGAACACTGAGGAAAAAGTTTAATCCATCCGATATTTAACAGTCATGAGTGTAAATTTTTGAATTTCTTGAATTCTTTAAGTTTTCTAAAATTTAATCTTTAAACTAAGTCAATTTCATTTTAATTAGATCTTGTCGCTCACTTATATTATATTATATAATAGACGAACATGTGCATATAATTTTGAATGCTCACGAACTTGTTGATCTTTTTTTAAAGTTTCGGAATGAAGACCACGGATAATTGGCCGAAACCTCATTCGGACAACGATTATGGATCCCCGGATGTTGTGTAATGGATGAACGCTCTTTTGACGAAAACCAATTCATTCTGGAGAAAAGAACGCCGGACACTCATGTCGGCAAACAAGTGAAGCTCATAATTCACGCAGAAAGACGGGGCAATTGAGGAGGAACACGGATTTAACTAATTTTAAATTGTTCAACTTTTTAAAACTTTATTTTTTAGCTTTAATTTTGGAATTTGGTGGATTAGGGCTCAAGGATCTTCTTCTTGTCTTTTAAAACCTTTAAATTTAAATTTTTTTGAATTTTGTGTTTTATTTTGGGTTTGAGAATTGTGTATTTTTTGGAGGTTGTGTTAATTCTCCCGAAATCGGATAATCCAAAAGGACAAGTAAATCAGCAAATAGTTGTTGTCGAGTCTGTTTTGTTTCCTTGACCGATTAACGACGATTTGATGCTCTTTTGGAGTAATGGATTATTCAATTTTATTCACTGAAATCTTTTGGCGTTCATTAGGAATTTTTGAAACGAAATCGAGAGTTGGAACATTCTGAAAAACTCGTCAAGACGAGTTCATGGGAATTCGTTTTTTAAATTTCATATTGTGATTCCAAATTGAAAGTTCTAAAACGTTCTGAAAACTCATCAAAACGAGTTCGTGAAAATGGATTTTTACTCTGTAATAATGCGGTTTTGGAATCCTGTCGAATACGAGATTCTGGGAATTTGTATTGGGATTACTTTGTGAAAATGGATTTATTTTACAACGGCATATTCTAACTTACATTTTGAAGTCTAATTCGTTAAATATATTGATTGCATATTATTGTATTGGACAACTTTAAATTCGACTTGTTCTTCTTCCAGACAAAAGTTCTCGAGCATTGTAACAATTCCTTCTTTTTGACCGACTTTTCGAGTATTTTTTGTTGACCGGAAATTGCGATCTATATTGTCTGAAAACTTGTTTTTTAAATTACATTAATACAGTTAATTTCTTTATTTTCCCATTCATATTTATGTATTTAGCTCAAAATCACTCGAAAATTGTAGAAGTTTCTTTTTTTACAAATTTTTGAGGGCTTTTTCCATCAATCACTATATTTCGTAACTGCGTATTAATGCACTTCAAAACTGGAGTTCTATTTTCTCCATGCTTCTGGATTTAGTTTAAATCTCATGGAAGTTGCAAGGATTCCTATCGACAATTTTCTGAGACTTTTTTTTGTCGATCACTATAATTTATAATTGCATATCGATATCAGTATGGTTAAAAATTTTGGGTTTATTTTTATTCATGTTTCTGGATTTAGCTTAGGTTTTCCAAGTCTCGTTCTTTCTTTCTGCAAATTTTTCTAGTGCTGTTGTTTTTTAGTTAATGTATCCTATAGCATATTAATATACTTAAAAGCTCTGGAGTCGAGCTTTATCCATGTTTCTAGATTTAGCATAAACCTCTCGGAGGTTGTAACAATTTCCTCTTTTTGACTAATTTTTTGAGAGCTTTTTTGTTCAGTTGTCCTGGGCCCTCGTCGAACTCTATCGGAGCATTCTGGATTGACAGTTTTGACAGATTTTTCCCGGGAACAAGCTCTGACCGATTTTCTCCAAAAAATTAGGAAACGCATGACTTGAAAATGGAATAATTGGTCCCGTTCATTTTTGTACGTAATTAGTTTGGGATCCAAAGTTATCTTTATAAATAAGTTTTTGAGAGCCACTTTTCGGAGAGTGCATTTTGACGCGTTTAATGGTCATTTGGAAGTGCGAGTGGCTCTTCGGGATCCGAAGATCTGTACTCCGTTTCATCGAAGTTGATCAGAGTGTGAGATCGGGATCCACATTTTTCGCCCTGAGACACGACTCAATCTGAGCAATTTTCCGCTCTAAGGCATGACTCGGCTTAAACTTTCCCGGATTCAGATATAATTTGATCAGTTTTTTCGTGCTGAGACACGACATTAATTTACTGGGAAAAAGCTTGATTTAACCTTTTTCGTGCTGAGACATGACCCACGGCTTTTCTTTCTGTAAAATGACTCGGTTTAAACTTTTTTCGTGTTAAGAGACGATTTAGTCTAAATCTTTCGTGCTAGAACACGACTTAACCCAAGTTTTTTCGCGTCAAGACAAATTGCGGATCATCTCTTTTTCAAGAGGGTTTTTTAGTATTGGATTCTTCCCTCGAATTTCGCTAAATAGTTTATCTATTATTTTATGTCATTTGTTACTCAATGTCTTCAGTGAAGTGTCAATGTCTGTCTCAAAAAAATCCAGATTTCAATTTCACATTTTGACCGTCAAGTTTGAAACTAAAAATTCGATCTCATTTTTCCTTCCGCTGGTTATTTCCTTCCTACTAGTTTTGTCACGCCATTTCACGAACTTTCTCAGGCATCAGATCACTTTATTGTCGGTACAAATTTGATGTTTCCTCAAAACTACATTTCTAATTTAAAAAGATTTTTCTAAATAAAAAACCGTTTCCCCAGAATATTTTTTCAATACAGAGTTCGATATTTTCGTAAGTATCGTCATTTTTGAAACACCATTCATTTTTTGTTTTATTTTACAACTATTCGAATAGTCGTTTTTTTCAAAGAAATCAAAATCAGCAGGTGACTTTTGAATGTGTCATTTTCTCCAAAAATCATTATAAAAATCAAAAATATTTCTATTACAAAAACTTCTCAACACGAATTTCAAAAATCTTCGACTTTATTTTTTATTTTAAAGTTCTTATTGAATTCTAGAATTTCGTTTTTAAAAGATCTTCTTTAAAAGATCAGACATTTTTTCATTTTACAGCTACCTGATGAGTTCTTTTTTTCCAAAAAAACGAAAGCCAACAGGTCTTTTTGGACTACTTTCCTTGTTCTTCAGAAAGTCATAATAAATTTTAAAAATTGGTGTTTTTGCAAAATTATCTCGACATAAATATCCAGAATGTTCGACCTTCAATATCCGTCCTAAAGTTTCTATTATATGCAAGAAAATAATTTTTAGTAAAGGTTTTTTTTCAAAAAACCAACTATTTTTTATTCTATAGCTACCTAATGAGTTCTTTTTCCCAAAAAAACGAAAGCCAACAGGTCTTTTTAGACAACTTTTTCGAGTTCTTCAGAAAACGAAATTTCCCATTTTTGTTTAATTGCGATTCTGATTTTAGTATTTTTAAAATTAAATTGTTTTTGGCCTTGACTGAAATTTTTTGCATTTTGCAATTTTTGATTTTCATCGAGATCCTATTTTTGTTTTTTTATGCAAGAAAATTCAAAATCGAGTTTTCGGATTTTCCCACCTTATTTTCCAATTTCTCAATTTTTCGATTTTGATCCGAGGTACTAATTTTCTTGATCGTCGAAGATGTTTTTAATTTCTGGATTTTTTGAAAAATTGTAATCAGGGAAACTCCGGGAATGGAACTAGTTATAAAAAATTTTTAAATTAAGTTTTCTTTTTAATAGCGGAGAAATTAAATTGAATTTTATTATTTTTAATTAACAAAGTAATTTTCTTCACGTGATTGGAGATTGAATAACAAAGACAAGTTTAAAGTTCGAAAGTGGCCACTTGAGCAATCGCGTCGAGAGCTAGATGAAATATCAAACCAATTTGGAATTTTATTTTCTTCATTTTCAATAATTTCCAGTTTGTGTTTCAGACAATGATGCCTTAAGGATCCTCTTCTCTGCAATGCAGCAGAAACACAACTGGATTCTGTTGAACAAACATGAATCCTTGCCAGAACCATCCGGGTCAAAGTCAGTTTTTTTCCGTATACTTTAAAAAATGATTTTGTACTTGTAAAATTTTTTAAAACAAAGTGCATATTTCGATCTGATTTCGGATGTAAAGGGAATTATTTAGGAGAACAATTTACCATAGACCGATAGTAGTCTCGACGACAGGACAGGCGACATTTGTCCATCGTCCAACGAGAGAAGCTCTCCAAAGAATTTCCTCCATCAACAGACTCAACGACAGAATAAGGAAAAAACTCGAAGAAAATGAGGTTTATGCTTCGACTTCTGTTTTTGACCGGTCTCGGCAGGAAAAATCTATTGACGAATTGACTTCTGAAGCAAGTCGTCGAAGAGCGAACAAGATCGTTGATGAGCATTTTGATTTCATAAAAAGAGAGAGATCTGATTTCATCAACAACACTCCGACAATTCCCCAGGAATTCTACGTCCAAGAACGAAATTCCAGGGGCTCGGTAGATGCTGTTTTTGAAAAACGTCCTTTGTGGAAGAAAAGGTCGTTGACAGATCCTTTCCCCGAAAACTCCTTCAGGGAGCAACGGAGACCGTTAGGAGATGTTTTTCCCAACGAATCCAGAAACCACAGAAGACCCTTGGGGGATGTTATTCCCAAGGATGCGTTCCAAGGACAAAGAAAATCCTTCAAGGAACCTTTCTCCAAGGAATTTTTCCAGGACTCAAGAAGACCCTTAGGGGATGTATTTCCGGAAGATTCCTCCAGAGGACAAAAAAGGCTTTTAAAGGACCCTTCTTCCAGGGAATCTTTCCAGGAACAGAGAAGGCCCTTAGGAAACTCTTTCCTTGGAGAGTCTTTCCTGGGGCAGAGAAAAACATTGAACGATCCCTTCTCCGAGAAGCCTTTCCGGAGACAGAGAAGGTCGTTGACCGATCCGTTCCCTGAGGAGTCCTCAAGAGCCCCCGAGCGCGTTCATCACGTTCCTATTCAAATCGTCCGAAAAAGGGCAGACTCGCTCGACTCTGGAAGCGTCAGACTTGGAGTCGAAAAAGATCCGTAAGTGTTTTCATTAAATGAAACCTCTATTTTTCAATAATTCTTGAACGTTTTTAAATCTTATTTTCTGTAAATTCGAGGATTTCCGAAATTGTTTTATCTTCTAGTCGATATTGCGTTTCATTAAATGAAACCTCTGTTTCCTAATAAATCCTAAACTTGTTAGATAGTTTTATTTTTCCGCAAATTCAAAGGCTTTTGGAGCTGCATTTTCTAAATAATCGATTTCAGCCACCCAACCCCCATGACCCCTTCCGAGTGGCAGACTCCCATAGTTTCCCAGAGACCATCCTTTTCACAGAAAAGGAAGGAGTCCTTCAGCCACGTCCGTCCGGAAAAAAGACAATTTCGCAATCGACAGTTCCAGAATTCCCGAAAACCATCGACTTCGGAGTTCGACAGAGTTCCCAGGAGATCCTCGAACAGGATCTCCAGGAAATCCACCAGGATCGCTCCCCGGAAGACCCCTAGTCTTCTCAGAAGAGACTCTTATTTCTACAAGAAATGCGATATTTGCTTCAACGAGAGAAGACTCGACGGACTTCCCTGTCCTGCTTGCGATTCTGTCTCGGCACGCAAGTCCACAAGAAGATACTCGAAGAACTTCGATTATCAGCCAAGGATCTCCAGAATGCCCAGCAAGGGAATCAGGATGGCCCCTCCCCCGGTCACCATAGAACCCTATTTCGAAGAGGAAGGTTTCAACGACGAAACAAGCTCGACGTCGACAGCTTTGCCCCAGGCAGATTTCGTACCTTTGGGAAAACCCTGGGTCCCTGCCACTGTCCCTCCCAGGACCTCTTCTCAAACAGGATTCTACGGCTTCTCCACCTCCCCCAGAAGACAGAACAAGATCCTAAATGCAGAAAGTCTCCAAAGGCATCCTTCTTATTTAGCTTACATGAAAGGTATTTTTCTTGCACTTCCGAATCCAATTCTTCAAGAAATCCTAAGAATATTCAAGATTTCCGAATTTCCTAAAAAAATTGGATTTTAATAAATTTCATGACAATATCACCAGAAACTAATTTCTACATTTCCAGGTCCCCTACCATCCAGCTACATTCCCATCCATCCCCATTCCCCTGCTTCCCGACAATCCACTGTAATATGGCCAGCAAATGCTGGACCAGCATGGAAATCCATCGACCGCCGTCCTCGAGCATCTCCTGTCTTTCGTTATGGGAAATCTGTTCCGAAATGGCTCTATGACTATGATGCCTATGCCGAAGAACAGAGACAAAAAGAAGTCGAAAGACGAAAAAGAAAAGTTATTGCCTTAACACTAGTTTTCCTTTTCTTCGCTCTCGTCGTTGCTGCAGGGGTCGTTCTCGCCGCTTTAAATTAAGCTCAAAATCAGATGCAATTAAAAACTGCGAGTCTTTCAAGTTGCTCAATCTTTCTTCACGAAAATAAATAAATATATATCTTAAACTCTAAAACTCAACGAATTTATCAACGTTCCAAAAATACCCAAAAAATGAAATGAGACCATAAACGTCACAATAAGAAAAAACTAGTTACTGTAATAAGAGTTGCGAGTACCCGAATTGCGAGAGTTCAGGATAGAATCACTGGTAGATCCAAATGATGAGGACTTGTTGGAGAACGAATAGTCGTATTCCTCGTTTTTCGGCTTCGAGAACTTGTGGGAAACCAACGGCGAATCACGGCGGAAATTAGTCGGCGTCGACGAAGTGACTGGTTTCAACCCATTTGTCCTGAACGACTGCTCAAATGAAGTGTTAGGAACAAAGGGATCGTTGCGATAAACACCTGCAATGACATCGAATAAAACTTAAAACCACTCTTCAACCTCACCATAATGAGCAATGAAAGCTGCAGCAAGTAGTAGGAAAACTATAACAATACTGGGCAGCCATGTTTCGTAGAAATGCAACAACGCTCCGGAAATCCCGGAGTAACGATATGCTGAAATTCAAGAAATTAAACACCCGACAGTTTGTGGAAACTCACCATTAATAGCAACCCTCTTTGAATCTCCAAAAAGTTTAATCTTGACAGGAACAGTTTCCGCCTGCTTCGTCTCCAAAGACGTAACTTTCAGCACACAATTTTCACTCAGTTCCGACCAAAGAGCTGCAGAATTCACATTCAATGTAACTTTGAAGTGAACGTTTCCAACGCCTTCTTTCGCTCTAATTCTCTCAACAGATATGATATTACTGTGACAAGGTTCCACTTCTATACTCGAAGCAACACCAGGGACGGCAGAAATCTTCAAAACCGAATTCACATCCTCCAGATTGTTCAACTTCAACTGGTCGTCATGAATAATGAATCTCGGATAGAAGGGAACAGCTACAGTACCTCGGAGTCTCGGATTGGATTTCCACGTCGCAATAACTTGGAGTTGGGCTTTTTCAAAAGCATTCAACTGATGAGGATCGAGTTTAAACGCCAAGTCATGGAGAATACAAGAATATGAAGCCGAGTTCACATCAAAAGCAGAATGGATAGAAAAGAACTTGTCTGCATTGAAGTCATTAGAAGTTCCGGCAAATCCAATAGAGCATTCAAAAGGTGGTCTGACCTCAGAGAAATTTTGCAATTCATCTTCACAGTTAATTACATTCTCCTTCTGGTTATCGTTCTTGCTCCCAAATCTCACATTGAAAAAGTGGTGTTCACCAACAAGATTGGAAATAAACTTAGGATGATTCTGCTTAAATTGAATAACATCAGGTTCCCGGATACTTAGTGTTGAATACGTTGTAGAATTAATGAGATCCGGATTCAATTTCACATAAACCAAACTGTCTCCAGCATCCTGAATTACAGAACAGCCCGAGTACTTCGACAAAAACCTAGACCCACGGTCGCTTGTTTCGTAACTTGGTCTAATAGACTTGTCCGACAACAACGGAGAATGGAAGCAAACTAAATCGCCAGTGACAAAATCCTTCAAATCAGGTTTCAAGATATCTCCAACCGGCAATCTAATAAAGGCATTCAGTCTTGGGTTAAGAGAATCCCACACACTAAAAACTGTCTCTCCCGGCTGTTTCAAATGAACTGTGAAAGTTCTGTGACCGTCGAAACTAACATCAGTCAAATCAAACCGATGAGGACGGAACTTCAAAACATTGTTGGTGGCCGAAAATGGTCGACCACGGTGATCCTTCATAATAGCTCTGATTCTAACGGTCATTCCTTGGGGAAGAACATTGGTCGGTCCGTTAATCAAATTCAATTCCGGTAATTCCACAGCTAGTTCAATAGAATCGACATGCTGGACATCAACTGTAATGAAAGCTGTTTCGTTAAATGTCGACCCATGGTGGAGAATCTTCACTGGAACTGAACCTTCACTCAATCCAGAAGTAATCACATTCTTCTGCGTTCCAGACAATGTAATAAGGCTCGTCTTTTGGATCAAGGAGTAACTGACTTCCTGGTTTCTTCTGTTGGAGGACAATTCAAACGTTGTTTCCGGAGTCAGCAAAACAGATTCCAATGCAACTTCGGGATTAATCAATCCGAGTTTTTCTTGAACAACAACATCCACAGAATCCTTGAATTCAGAGCCACGGACACTAAAATGCTTCGTGGATTTCGCATGAACCTTAACTGCAGCAGAAATCGTCACTTGACCGCCCTTTAGAGCTTTAAATCTAGCAGAAAACTTGTTCAATGTCTCTTCTTTCACAATATCAGTTAAGGGCGATCGCTCCAAAACAGCATCCTTACTCGCCAGAGCCCAAGTGACATCAAACGGATATTCTGCTCCACCGAAAGCGAAGGGAACTTCACGATCATCCAATCCTTCGATTCTAGCAGTGAACGATTCACCAGCATCGACTTTGCTCGATGAAAGACGGATTCTAATACCAGCAAGCGATACAATTCTTAGGATCGCGGTGTCTTGAGCAACAATATGTCTATTACTTCCTGAGCTTGAAACGATTGCAGTCACGGCCGTTTCACCCAAGTTCTTAAAAGACGTAATCAAACCGTTCTCAGCAACAGATGCCAAATAGGAATTATTCAACTTAAACTCAACGTCCTGAAGTGGTTGCGGTCCTCCAATGATTTCAAACTAAAATTGACAGTTGTGGCAACTACATCTTCTAAAAACACTTACTTGGAAAACAGCTTCTGGGACCAAAGTAACAATCTCAGGCAAAAGTTTCAGCGGAGCAAATACTTGAACCTGATGCGGAACAGCTTTAATGACATTTCCATTGGCAGCTCTAACACTCGCAGTAACAACACTCGTTCCGACAGATATGCCGTGAATGGCATAATTAAGGAGATCCTCTTCTCGCAGCTTTATAGACTCATGCTGAACATTCACCTCCAATCCCATCAGTTTCACCAATTCAGCAGAAAAAGGACGGTCTTCATCACCAAGAACTTCAATTTGCAATGGGACATGAGAGTTCAATTCAACAATATCAGGTCCAACGATCCTGACTTTCTTGACATCAGACACCCACACATCGACGAATAAACGACCTCCGTTGATACAGAGATCGAACAGACTTAGTTTTGCATGTCCAGGATTCGATGGAGTGAACTTAATTTTCGCCATCCCTTCTTGAGCATGAGGGATCAGCTCAGCTTTGACGTATTGGGAAACACTCTTCGGATCGATCCAAAAATGGCCAGAGCCCCCAGTAACAGTAACAATGCCTTGAGCGTTCTTGGAATTCCAGAGAACGAGGAACGGTGGCAAGGCTTCGGGAATACCAACAAGGTTCAGAGAAGCCGAAGTCGCCAGCTGTTCACTTCCGATGTACGCATTTGCAGTAACATTCACGACACCAGTTTGACCATTCGGAATGGCTTCGGAGTAAACTAAAAAGTGAAACGTGATGAGAGGAACAAGATAGAAGTTTTTTAAAATAGCCAGTTTAGAACGGAATAAGGAACTTACTTCGCTCAATGTCTGGCTGAGTCGAAGACGGAGTGACGGATAACAAAGCTGGAAGATCGACCTTGTACTTCGCTTTCACAGAGGTCAATGAGTCAAATTGTTTCTCAACGTCAGCTTCATCGCTCCGACAGCGACCAAATCCAATCAACTGCAGCTTCGAAGGATATCCGTGGTAAATGGAGTGGACAAAACTCGGACAAGCGGGAAGTTCGCCATTCGAAGTTTTCGGTTTCGGACTCAAACTTATTCTCTCCGGAATCGAACAACAAATCAGCAGCTTCGCCGTTACGACGACCGGAAGAGGATTCGTTGGAGATTTCTTGTTACCAACATTCACCAACACATCTGTGTCAGCTACACGACTCCCACACTTCAAAACATATGAATCCGTATTCGAAACAATTTGAACAAACTCCTTGACTTCAGGAACAGCTTCAGTAAAATACTTCCTCGAATCCAGAATCCACGGTCTCGGTCCTCCTTCAAACGCAAATTTAATTTCTGATCCCATCGCCAATAACAATTCGTTTTTGACACTGACGACCAATGGAGGGAAAGCGGAAATAGTCTGTTCATCAGAGAACCTATCAATTTGAACCTTAACTTTCGTATCTGCCGAAGAAAGTGCTTTCAACGAAACCGTCGCGCATCCTCTGCCCTCTTCGGGAATTTGAGATTGATAGTTGATATTCACACGGAAGACGTTTCTGTCAAAGACATTGTACTGGAAGTCCATTTGACGACAGTCGGTGAATGACAGCAACTTCCTTGATTTCGGCTCCAAGCCAGAAGCCCGGACGTTCAAAATCAGATTGGACTCCAATTCTGCTTCAAGATGAGATTCGCCCCACTTAACTTCAGCAGGCTCCAAAACATAGACCTGAGCCAAGGCAAAATGAGTCGGATTGTAGACATCCTCCACTCTAATCACTGTATGACCAATCTCTCCGGTCTTCAAGAGCCCCTTGGATTCGTCAACACCCGCAATTACAGGAGATTCCGATTGCCACTTGTAGTTACCAGTTCCTCCAGTAGCTCTCAATTGGAACGAGTACGGATGACGGGGTTGGTAGGGGAAAACGAGCAAGTAAGGCTTAACCTCAATTTTGTCGGAAATATGGACATCCTGCTCGCCAGAAATAGAGGCCGTAATACGGTGCTCAGCGCCGTCTTCTGAAATCATCGCAACGAACTTTGATCTAAGAACAGTGTAGCCGGAAGTCTTCGCTCTGACGTGGAAATAAGTGCCATTCTTCGATGTCTCCAAGATTTCAAAGTAATCGGTCGATAGACGGGTATCGAAGACCGCGTTCTGCAAGTGACAAAGTAGGTTGCATTTGCAAGGACGAGACTTACGTTTGGGATGAACATTTTGTTCCCCAGAGAATCAAGCAATAGCACGTTGATATGGTAATCAATGCCCTTCTGCAGATACCAGTATCCACCACGATCAATGGAGAACTGGATGGAATCAGGATCGACCACAAAAATACGAGCAGACTGAGGTTTCAAGCCGGACTTGGGCTTCACATCTGAAAACCAGAGTTAGGAAATAACGAAATTCAAACTCACTTGAATCGATGAGTGTGACTTCAGTCTTTCCGAGGGCCAGGGCAGTGACTTTCGATGATCGCTTGTCGAGCTTGCAGATAGAAGTGTCACTAAGTTCCAAACTGTACTGGTTGGACGGGAAGACAATCTCCTCGATTGAGTTCTGTTTGATAATGACGGCCCCGTATTTGACAATTGAATGAACAGGCAGGTACAAGTCTTCGGAGGGAACAAGGAGGACATTGGCAATAACCATGAGATCGATAGAATTGGCAGGGATCTTGGAGAAATGAGGTTCGCTGAACTTGGCAGTCAAAGTGGCAGAGCCAGTGAGGATTCCTTCGACAAGAACGACGTAGCCCCGTTGCTTCTCCCCTTCAAGTTTTTGGATCTCGGCTGGGGCATCATACTTCGATTGGGAGAACGGGATGATCCTGAAGGGTCTTTCTGCCTCTTGGTTGTCAAAGTACCAGTCGATGGGGATCTCGCCCAGACTCGAGAACCTGTCTCCCTCTTTGTTGAGCGCCTCCAGAATCATTCTGACGGGAGCAGCGTCAATAAAAAGCGTCTTCGCCGTCGTCGTGATCGCAATAGAGTGGATAACATCCACAGTCACCCCGCAACTAAGGGAGATCCCGGCTTCTGAAAACAAGTTCATATATGGAACTTCAACAGAAATCGAACCTTTGTTCTCTGCAAAAACAACAGCCCCTTGCTCCTCCTCGTGCTTTGCCTTCGAAGTCACTACGGCTCTATCCGAACAACCCGTGGGGTCTGGATTCACTGCCTCGACCGAAACAACATCGGGACGAGTGGACCTCCTGGAACAAGTTATTGTCAAAAATCATTTGTAATGAACACCCACCAATGGAAGCATCCTCCGGTGACTTCGAGAGGGAACTGGACTTGGATTTTCGGATGATAGGGAAGTAGTACCCGGGGGACGTTCAGCTTGTAAGCTTCCAAAAAGCCAAAAAGAAGAAGAAAAACAAGGACCTGAGATAGTGTCCTCATTTCATGTACTTCCTAGAAAAAACAATCAAATAATTATGTGAAATAAAATTGTAAATGTTTCAGAGAGCAAAAAACGAAACAATTTTTGTTGCGAAAGATTCAGAGACAAAGTCGACGCGCCAAAAGTTTTCGTGGTGAGACCCATGCGAGGATGTCCTTCGAGAGGAACTCGGTTAACGAGGTTTTTAAGCCTAAAACGTCGTCGGAAGATAAAGGAAGAACATCTGCAAAACTATTTCGAGGATAATTCTTAGAGTCTTCTATTTTTCATATAAGAAGGAGCACAGATTTTATATTTTCGTTGCGAGAGTTGGTTCTTTTCGAATAATTTGATTTTGAGATTTTGCTCCTCTTGAATTTCATTCAATTCAATTACAGAAGAATGTTCTGCTTATTTTACTTCGCAGAACTCTAATGATCTTGTTCCAAAATAGAAATTAGATAAAATGAATCACAAGGCTATCAATGATTAATACCACCTGTCATCAATAGCGAAAGCATCTCTCGTAGGAAATCTATGAATAATTATTTGACTCATCATATTTTTAGTTGTTACCTTAATCGTATCAAATTTCTAGAAGAAGTTTATTGGAGAGCCTACTAAAGCTCTTTCAAGACAGATTTCAAAAATAATCTCGGACGTTGTCTTCCGAATCCCGTTGATCTCTAAAAATCACAGTTGTAGCTTATATGAACTTCTGAGTAAAAGGTGTTTCAAGTAAAGAAGATTAAGGAATATTAAACGTTGATAACGCTATTTCTAGTGTGCATTGTATGATCGAAGAAGATAGCGTTTTATCTCCCAGCAAAGCTCGAGTTCTAACAGTCAGGAAATTCAAGAGTAGATTATCCGATTAACTCCATTTTGAAGACACTAATTGGGCATAGAGTTTTATTTGCTCTTCATATTGTCGATAGAAATATGGATGAGGAATATGATCTCAGCGGAAAAATTCTGAAATATAAATCAATCAGAAGAACTGCTTATGTGGTTTTAATCATCGGACTGGCCTTGGGCATCGCCGGAGCAGTCATGCTGGGGATCGGGATCAAGAAAAAACACGACGCCGACAGTGAGTTTCTGAATTTTTAAAAGTTAAAACGAAAAGTTCCGGAATTTCTAGATTTTTGGAAATATCTAAAGCTTGTAACTTTTCGGAAGGTCATGAAATTTGTGTCAAGAGATTTCGTAACAGTTTTCGTTTCGACAAGATTCGTTAATCCTTGTGGAAAATTTTAGATAAGTCATGTTCGGATTCTGCGAATGTGGTTACGTGTCCCGTAGTGACTTGCTCGCCAACCACCACTTCGGATTCAGAGACCAGTGGGAATACTAATGCCCCTACAAACTCCCAAGGTATCTCCACATCTTCCTTACATTCTACAACTCCAGGAGAAAGTAACACAGCGACGCAGTCCGAGAACACGTGTCCTCCTTGCGCTTGTACCTCCATCTTCCCTCAACCAACAACGATAAACTACATCCCCGAGAACGCGACGATCCCGTTGAGTTCTCATCATCCGAACCCTGTCTCTCACTACACCGCTAAGCCGATGCAGTCCCCTGTGACCGAGCACCCCATCGGCCACAAGACCACCCAGCAGTTCAAAACAACCCCTATCAACTATCCCGGAGGTATTTTACTTTGCAAGAACTTTTCTATGGACTCATTCCAGATCCCTCTTATTATCCTTGTCTTGCGAACATCGTCATCGCTTTCGAGGCTGCTGGTGATATTTCCACAACGAATATCTACAACCCCCAGATCGATTTCATCACCAACCACCTCCTCGTGAACAACTCCCTGGCGAACACCACCTTCTCGGATTGGAACAACCCCAACAGGGTCGCTTATGCTGCTTTCGAAAGAAGTACAATCCATTGGCAGAAATTCCATCACTTTACAAACTTGGCCGATCTCCGGAAGTCCATTGATGGAGAAAAACAGATTTTCGGGGTTTCTGGCTACGATGGGTTTGTTTTACTTCCTTTATACATAGATTAGTGGAATTTCAAAATTAAGTAGCCTTCTGGGACAATCTGGAACTAAACATTCCAGATGTTTCGAACATACATAAGAAATCCGTATTGAAAACATTTCGTGAAAATTCTTTGGTTTTCTCAATAGTGTGGTTTTAGTATTTTCGACGTCTTGCTTAAAAACATTACTTTCTACGACACTCAAGGCCACTTTGTCAACACCGTCATCTTCACTTCTAATGCGTGAGTTGCTCGATTTTTCACTTCCCGTTTTTCATCAAGAATTTCAGCGATGGAACCGACATCCACAAACATGTGGAGGATGCGCAAGAACTCAACAGAAGAGGAAGACTGATCATCGTCACGACGAAGCCCGGGATCAAAAACGAATTTCGGCCTTGGACTAACAACGATGACGATCGGATTTTCTATTTCAAAGAGGTCACTCCAGATTCCTATCCTTATGAAGCTTACAAAATTGTCAATGCATTCAACTGTCCAAACATTTTCTAGCTGAAGGGAATTTTATTTAGGAGGAATTTTATTCTCGAAATAAAAGGGGCACACCTATTTTTTAAATTGCTTGATAACGACGAAGAATTTTTTCTTGCTTGTAAAAAGGAGTAAGGATCATAAAAGGATAAAACACTTCCTCCAAATTTTGATTTTTACTTTTGAAGCCAAGTTCCTCTTTTTTTGAACTTTCATTTTAAAATTAGTTTTTTTGCTTTCTATAAAGAAGAAAATCATTTTTGAATTTTGACTGTGGACGAAAGTAAAAGTTAAATTTTGGAAGGGATTTTATATTGGAAAACAATTACGATAAAGATAAATCAATTTTGTGTCGGAAAAAGAATAAATTTTTTATTTCCACCAATTAGTGATCAAAAAATAAAGGCGTATATTTGTTCTTCCGAGGAAAATTTTCAGAAATGAGATTACGCCAAGGATGAATCAATTTGAGTGTTCTTATCCAATTATATGTTATCAGTATGGTGATGTAAGTACATTCAGTTGAACTAATCATTCGGCGCCATTTCATTTTCTCGAAGCTCTTAATCAATTAGAGTGTATAATCGCTGGTATGTTTAACTTGAATAGTAAAGTTGTTTTTTATGAAAGTAGATTTTACAGAGCTCCAAGATGGAGCGGAGCTACGACCTCCAGACCCAGCGGCTCACCCATGGGCGAAGACTCGTCTATCTGGTTACCTTGGCCGTAATTCTGGGGCTTCTGATGCTGATTGCGGGGGCTGTGATGTTAGGAATCGGGATTCATAAATACAATCAGAGAAAAGGTACTAAAGAAAGTAAACAATTTTAAACAACTTTCATTTCCAGAACCCTCCTGTCCAGCAATCCCCGTCACTTCTACCAACACTGGTCCTACCACTACCACCACTACCACTCCTAATCCCAATGCTCCCCAAAGTGTATTGGTTCTTCTGGATTCTTCTAGAGACATGGCTGGCGGGGAATACCAAACGATGAAGGAATATATCGCCAACAATATCATCCCCAAACTTCCCATCAACGTTGGAGGAGGGACCCGGGCGACTTCCAACAACCCCAACATTGCCGTGCTCTCGTATTCCCAAGAAGCCGTCAGCATTCACACCTTCTACGATGCTACTGATGTCGGGGTTCTGATGGGCGAGATCTCTAATATCCCTCAGAGCCAAAAAGGAACGAGTGTTTTGAAAGCCGTTTCTACAGCAAGCCAACTTCTCCCTGTGGGATCACAGCAGAAAATCATGATGGTCACAGGGTCCGGGAACCAACAAGACCTCCAAGATGCTGCCAATTTACTCCAGAGTATAGGTGGTATGGGAGGCGATACCTCTTGGCTAGCTCTTGGAAAAGCAAACAGTCTGAATATGTCTGATATATCCAAGTTTGCTACAGTGTATAGTTCGTCAAATTACTATCTGGATGAAAATCAGACAAAAGATCTGTTGAAACAACTGAATCCAAGTGCAATAACGTGAGTTTTAGATTGCTCTTAGAACATAATTTAATGGAAGCTCTTGGAATCTTTCTGGACCCTGAAATTTCTCAGAACTACATATAATGTGCTGGAAACCTCAAAAAATGTCTGAAACCAAGAACTATAAAAAATTAGTTTCGAGGTAGTTTCGTGGAAAAAAATGCACACTGAATTCTTTAGATAATTATTTCTACATCTTTACACAGATAAGCTTTATTTGCCATGCTAATTACTTGTTTTATAGTCCTCCACCCGTAACAAAACCTGCAGTTATTTCTCCAAGTTGCAACAATGACGTCATCATCTTTATCGATGTATCTGAAGCAGTCAGAGATACTGTTGATTTGAACTTGGTTCGTTTATTGACGTTGAAATTTTATCGCTTTTACGATTGCTCTTTTAGCAACTGAAGTTCTTGACCAATACTCTGATCCCCTCATGGACCGTCGACCCTCAGCATATCGAAGTCACCGCTCGCCCATATTCCTCTTCTAATGGACATTCTTTCAAAGGTGAATTTAACTACAATTCATCCAATGAACTGATTTCTGAAATCAGCACTCTACTCGGTCAAGATCCTAATTTTCCTCCGAGCATCACCAGTGGACTTTTGTATCTTCAGAATATTAATGGAAGAAGGAACAACACAAAGTTGTCGACTTTACTAATCACTTATAGCAGCGACTTTGATGATATTGTGACAGCCATTCCTGAAACTGCCAACGTTGGGGAACAGCTGGTAGTCTTGGGTGTTGGGGATGGTATTATTCCAGATTATCTCTATTACTTGTCCGGGACAGTTCTGACTACCAGTACCCTCTTTGAAGGAGACATCGCGAACAGCATCAACAATTATATCTGCGCCGATCCGCTACCTCCATCTCCTTTGCCGCCTAATACAATTCCTTTTATCCCCTGCAACTCCAGTATTCTGTTCGCTCAGGATCTTTCCACTTCCATCGGAAATGACAATTTGAATGCTACTCTCGATTTGACTTCGAAGTACATCGTTCAGGACAACTGGACTCACTTCGAGAGAATCGGACTCATTTCGTATGCCCTGAACTCTAGCTGTGCCTTCGGATACGGATCCTTCAACACAAGAAACGATTTCTCAACAGCAGTACAAGGTCTTACGCAATTCAATGCCCCCAACAGTATCACAGGTGGAATGTCGGAAATTGAAAAATATTTCCAGAATTATACCGAACCTGAAAATATTGTATTCTACACTTCGAAAGCAGAACCTAGCGATGTCCAATCCGCTGTTCCCGTTGCAAACAGGCTTTCGATGTCAGGGAAGCTGATCATCGTGGCCCTCCCTGGAGCTACTGCAGAAGCTCTCAGCCCCTTGAAAAACAACTTCACGACAATCATCACTTTCAATCCTTCGATGGGTACTAGCTATGATAGCATTGCAAATCAGATCAGGGGAGAATTTATTTGTCAAACACAATCAACTTCACCTTCTCCAACGACCAGTCCTCAAACAACATCGATCCCTGCCAGTTCATCGACGACATCAGTCCCCGCCAGTTCATCGACTACATCAGTCCCCGCCAGTTCATCGACGACATCAGTCCCCGCCAGTTCATCGACAACATCAGTTTCTACTATTACACCGATGACATCAGTTTCTACTATTACACCGATGACATCAGTTTCTACTATTACACCGACGATATCAATCTTCACCACTCAGTCGACGACAACTGCTAGTCAATATCTTCCTTGCAAGAGCTGGATTTCATTTTCTGCTGACAACTCCAAAGTCCTTAATGGCACAACTTTCCACAATCAGCTGAGTTTCATCGCCCAACAATTAGGTCCAGTTAATCATCCAGAAATGGTAGAATACAATACTGGGTCTAATGAAGTTGTTCCGTGGCTGAACGATCTCTCCATAGGTATCATCCAGAACCAGGTTGTTCAAACTCCACAGGACAATAACGTTCAATTCAGTTTAAGACGTGTCCTCGGAGCATTGACGACTGCTGTTGAAGGACTTGATTTAACTCAATCTATCCCTATTGGAGCAACCGTGTTCATCACAGATACGACGACTCCTGGAAGTATTGATGGAGCTGACGAATTTGCTACAAAGTTAAAGAGTTACGGAGTCAAATTGACGTTTATTCTGATGGGACCAGGCGTGGATCAAAATAAATTGACCAACTTTACAACCAATTTCGTCACTTGGTCTAATTTGGCCAGTCCTCAACCTGATAACTGGGATGCAAACTCTGCTTTTGCTTGTAAGTTTTAGATTTCAATCGCAGAGCTTAATTGCTGATTTCTAGGTAATGGAAGCTCAACTCAATCGACACAATCCTCGTCACCGACCACAACTCAAACTGCATCGACATCTGGACAACAGACTACAACTTCGCAATCGACTGCAACATCGACTTCCGTACAGACAACACCCACAACTTCGCAAATGACGACTTCTGCTACTAACACCACTGCTGTCCCGGCATATACTTGCAATTCGTATATTCCATTCTCATTTGATGTGTCTCAGAAGTTATCGTCTGACCAATTCAAATCTTTGAGAAACTTCCTCTTGAGCCCATTCTTACAACCAGTGTTCCCGATAGATGTTCAGCCAGCTCCATTCTCTCGATATGCAATACAAAATTTTAATATTCGCAGACAAGCTAATGTCAGTGATGTTATTGCATATATTAAAGTAGAAAGTCCTCAGACTCATGATACAGACTCAGATTTCACAACGTAAGCTCCTTTAAACTATTTCTTCAACGAATTTTTGATTTCAGGCCACTGAAGTTCTTCATCGATCAAGGAGTAACTAATTATGGAGACGGATTGCCAGTAAATACTATTATCTTTGCTGGATCAGCTCTAGGAGACTTGAAGGTTTCTGACGCCCAAAACTACACAAATCAACTGACAGTCAATGGAAATACTATTACTGTGGTCCTGGTTGATCCGAATATCGATCAGACTAACTATAAGAAAGTAAATGGGTTGAACATCGTTGTTTGGTCTGATGCTGCAACAACTATCGCCAACATCGAAGCCAATATGAAGTGCAGTGGAGGTGTTCCAAGTACAACCACTGGTCAACCCACTTCAACAGTCACTACTCA
>VOSG01000467.1:0-28552 GCA_009761265.1 Halicephalobus sp. NKZ332 | reverse complement strand
GTCCTTCACCGACAAAATATTCAACGCCAACAGGTGAGTTATCCCCTCATAGACAATCCCTATATCTTATCTCGGACATTATTAATCACATTTTTCAGCAATGGTGGGAACTACTGTTAATCCAAATGTTCTAATCTAACAAAGTCTACGGATTCTAAAGTTATGAACAAATCTTCAATAACAATTGAGAAATCCAATTATAGTTTGAAATTTTTACTCGTATTTACTTAATTGTGGTACCTAATGTTATTTGTATGTGAATGGTAAACAAAAATATTCCTCATAAAAAATAAAAAATAGACAAAGGAATAGCCTAACATAATTTTTTAAATTAATCAGGAAGTTCAGATTCTGAAATATGAAATCTTTTTCCAGAAAATCTAGATTCATACGAGAAATCCAAATTAACGACATTTCTTTCATATAGGATATTTAACGAAGATTTTGAAAGTTATTCATGTATAAAACTTTCTGAATTTTTCGAATATTACGTTTTGCAAATAAATGACTTTTTGGTCTGAAGCAAAATATTGCTGATTGAACAACTTGTTTTTTAGGACATTATTTATTCTTATCATCAAAGTTCTATTGCTTAATCCTCTCCTTTATCAGCCTTTGTGGGATTAAAAGTACTTTTATAAATAACGTACATTGATTCATTTTGAATTTTGTAAAGGATGGTGCACTTTTGGAGTACTTTCTGTATATTAGTATTGTTCCTCAATTTCAATCAGTTCTCTGTCTTCGGACAATCATGTCTTATACCAACACAAAAGCCAAATATTAATTGCCTTAATCTATCCGACATAACTTTTTCTGACGATGGGAAGGCTTTTATTATTGTTGTTGAGGTCACAAATAATACTAAGGCTGCTGTTCAGAATCTGGGAAAAGACCTTGAAGATATTTTGAATACTGTTTTGATGAGCACATCCACTAATTGGTTCAGCGAGTTCATCCTCATCACTTATGATATCAATGGAGTGATTAATAATGGAACTGCTAACAATGTAAACGATTTCGTTGATCTCTACAACGAGTACACTTCTGATATTTCTGGTGGTTGCATTCTGGATATAATTCCCTCGGTCCTTGAAGTTATTAATGACTACAACGTTCCTCCAAAGTCCATCATATACGTAATTAGTACATATGGAATGTTCCAAGATGACATCCCTCTGACCTCATATATTAATACTATTATATATAATATTATTGTAGCTAAATGTGACAATAGTGGCTATAAGGACGAATTAATTATCTATGTAGATGATGATGTACCTGCATCGTTGATTCTTAATCATTTGTCTACTCTTTACAAAAGTAGTAGGATAAATATCCCGTATTCAGGAATTCCGAAAACAACATACTTTTCTGTTGACAACAGTGTGACAGAGATATATTTATCCATTTATGAAAAAAACATAAATATCGTTGTTGTTGATCCAGATGGTAATCCCATAATTCCTCAAAAGTTATATTCTGATTACGTCAATTATATATCTGCTAATTTCTCTATCTACAGTATTCCTGTAGTTGGTTACGGAATATATGGATTTTCAACTTTGAAAAATATAACTTTAGTCGAAACTGTTTTTGAAATCACACTCAAAGGAGCTCAAATCTATCCAGGTTTTATTCCTATAATGTCCTCTAATCCAGCAGATGGACGTAATCTAGACAATGCTACAGATATCCTAGCAGAGGAAGAAACCCGTCTTGTATTACACATTACTGATGAACATATAAAACTTCAATATGGGAAGATTAAGCTATTTGATTCCACTGATAATAAAAATTTTCAATTCCAAAGAAGAAATGGATGTTCTTATGAATGGTATTCTGGTACCTTTCAGTGTACACGTGATTACCGGCTTCAAACAATTACTATTTTCGGAGTGAACAATGAAGAGACACTTTTCACCAGGGAATTCAAAGCGGTATGTTATGGCAAATATCATCGAATTGCTGCAAATATCGTTTTCATCATTGACGTCTCTCAAGCAGTCAACGCAGTCCAATCTCAAGATACGACACAATTCGTCTTGGATGCATTGGAACAATTTAATCTAAACTATTTGGAAGGTATTCAAGTTGGTTTAATCTCAGTATTTGGGGATGATGTAGGAACTATGATGCAATATAGCGATTTCAGCGGCATTTATAGCTACAATAGTCTCTGGGCAGCTCTCACAAACGCTTATTCAGTAAATACCTCGCCTTCTGGCTTCGGTCAAGCAGCTCTTAGTCGGGCATTGAACTTCACTATGTCTTCTGATTTCAAAGCATCTGGATATAGAAGCGATATTAACAATCACGTGATTGTATACATCACTACTACTAGTACTCCTGACCAAGCAGCCATTGACCAAGCCTCTGTTATTCTCTCATCTGGTGACTACAAAATTATAGCTATCTCATATCAAGGAGATGGTTCTAATATAAACGCTCTCCAGAAGTTAGTGGGAAACAACTCTGGTTGTGTCCTAACTTCCTTAAAATATACCAAAACTTTCACTGACTCTTTTGCTGAAAAAATCGCCAACGCTAGCAAGTGAGTTTGTTTCTAAACAAGAAATCCCTAAATCTTATCTCGGACATTATTAATCACATTTTTCAGCAACGGTGGCAACTACTGCTGATGCTAATCCTGTCATCCAGATGAGGAATGAGATAACAAGAATAGAGTTCCAGAACTAATTATAGAATTCTGTAAAATAACTTAGAAAGTAAGAAACATTCAAAATTGAAAACATTAAAAGAAAATCTAATTCGATAATTTCCCATGAATTTCCACTAGACAAATTCTTCAAGTTTCATAACCAGCGAATGAACTTCTTTGAAAACAGTTCTAAAACTTCTTCCATTTATATTTTTAAAATTTCAATAGTTTTCTAGTTCCTCTGCTTATCTTATTTCGTTCTCTCTAATTTTGAACTATCATCGGCTTTCATAAATCAAAGCGAAGTAAAATTGCAGTAATTCCGTAAATCTGATACATTCTTTGCTTCTTTATTTTGTTATCTGAGTTTCAGAAATAAAAGTAAAGTTTAAATATATTAAAACTACTTAATCACATAATCTCCATCCTCAGAAGAGTAAATCTATAAATATGGGTTGTTGTAAGGAGTAGAAACTTTGAAAAACAAAACTAAAAAATAAGAATCGAAGGAAACAAAAAATCAACGCAACCAAGTCCGCAGCCGAAAATTTCCCTTTGAGTTCCCGCAAGCCCTGGCGAAGCGTCCAACGCCAAGAGTTGCCTGCTCGCTCGTCCGTCGATACGGTCCTGGCCTCGCTCCGCATTTCGTTCTTCCTCTCGCTTCATTCTCCTTCTTTTTCCGTCGTTTTCCTCCCAATTCTTCTTTTTCCTTTTCATCTTATCGATATCTATCCCCGAATCCCTCTTCTCATTGATTTCCAACTATTTCCTCGCCTTTTTATCCTAAATTTCCGCTAAAATTAAAACGTGGTTGATTTTTGCCAATTTCATATAAGAATTGCCTCCTTTCAGGTAATCATGGGAGCCTACAAGTTTATGCAAGAGATTTGGCGCAAGAAGCAGTCAGATGTGATGCGTTATCTCTTACGTGTCCGCACCTGGCAATACCGTCAGTTGAGTGCCGTTCACCGCGCTCCTCGTCCCACCCGTCCCGAGAAGGCTCGTCGTCTCGGATACAAGGCCAAGCAAGGTAAGCTTGTTCCAGCCTAAGAACGATCCTCATGCATTAATCTGCAGGTTACGTTATCTACCGCGTCCGTATCCGCCGTGGAGGCCGCAAGCGCCAAGTCACCAAGGGTCAGACCTACGGCAAGCCCAAGACTCACGGTGTCAACCAGCTCAAGTACACCCGCAACCTCCAAGCCATCGCCGAAGGACGTGTTGGTCGCCGCTGTGGGGCCCTCCGCGTGTTGAACTCTTACTGGGTCGGAGAAGATTCCACTTTCAAGTTCTTCGAAGTTATCCTCGTCGATCCGTTCCACAAAGTTATCCGCCGTAACCCAGACACTCAATGGCTCACCAACGCCAAATCCAAGCATCGCGAAATGCGTGGCCTCACTTCTGCTGGTCGCAAGAGCAGAGGACTCGGAAAGGGTATCCGCTTCACCAAGACGAAGGGAGGATCCCGCAGAAAGAACTGGCTCCGACGCAACACCCTCAGTCTTCGTCGTCAGCGTTAATTGGTGTTTACAATTTTTGTTGTTTGGTTGAAATACCTTTATTAATTAAAAATCTGTTTGGAATGCCTGTTTTCCTAGAGACTACCTTAGAGACATTTTTCGATGAGAGAGACGACGTTCCTGGTCATAGCTTCCCCATCTTTGATGACGAATGCGTGTTCGCAGTTGTCCTCGTCGATGAGGACGTGGTTTTCACCGAGTCTATCCAGTTGCTTCAAAGCACAGGAGTTGGGGACCCATCCATCCGTTTTGCCGTAGTACATGAGGATTTTATCCTTATGCTTAAAAAGTTCGGGGTCGTGATCGACGACGTTTTTGAGTTCGTCGTTGGACATGTGGATGATGTTTCTGACTACCGGAGCAGAGATGAGTTCCATTGCACTTTCCACGATACATTCGGGGATCGATGGGTCTCTGAGATTGAATCCGACTAGAAATCTCTTGACTTGGAGAGGAAGAAGCCAGAGCCACGAGAGGATTATGCGGCTCAAAGTATCGTGTTCATCGAAGAACTGAAATTTTCGAATGATGTTACTTTTAAATATAATTTCTGGGTTATAGATGTCTGTTGAAGGGAATTTTAATCTAAAAATTACTCTGAGGATTCCGCCGAGTCTGGTTCCATTCGGAGAAACGGCCATCTGCTCGATCGTAGGGAACAATGCCAAAGTTCGGACTACATTGAAACCTTCAGAAATCAACTCCGGAAGAATCTTCAAAGCCATATAAGCTCCGATTGAATGTCCTATCAGAATTAGTTTTGGTTTTTTCGGAACATGTTCAAGGAAAAAGTTCAGCTTGTGTTTGACTTGATCTTGGAGAAGAAATCTTTCTGAAATTAATTCATATAAAACCTAGAATTCTTATGAAATTCACCATTTCTTTCAAGTTCACTCGATCTTTGGAGCCGTTCCGGAAGCTCCACATGATTCAGATGGCTCACAGTCAAGAATTCTGTTTTTCTTTTACCGTTCAAGCTTTCGAGAATTCTTTGACCGAAATCTTCATAGAACCTCTCGTTTCCAGGATTTCCAGGAATCATCACGAAAACTACCTCAGATTCAGGAATAGATTCGGACTGGCTTACATCAGAAGGCCGGAAATTTAGCATCTGAGACATTCTCGTCCATCTGCCGGCCACGAGGACCCACTCAGTTATCCTCGAGACCGACATATCCCCTAAGATAGATCTTTCTCATAAAAGTACATGAAAACCCGCTTTGGTGAAAACACAATAGGGTTTTTCACCAAGATGAGTTACGTTCCAAAAATATTTCACCACGGAAACTCTTCCGATTAAATATTGTCCGGGAGAATCAATAAATAATTTACTTCACAAACATCTTACAATGAAGAACAGGAAAAATATTTTAATTATTGGAAGGAAGCGGTGTCCAACATAGAGGCCAAATTTTGAACGATATTGTCTGCGAGCATCTTGTTGACTGTCTCGTGCAAATGACGTTTGGGATCCTGTTTTCCGACATTCTTGATCGCTTTCTGATCCTCCGTCATTTTTTCTTCTTCCTCGAGGGATTTCTTGTACAATTTCGCAAGCTTCAGCATCTGCTTGACGGACTCCTCGTTGTGCTGACAATGGCCGTGGAAGTTCTCCAGATGAAGAGATTCCATCCAACTTTGCTTGTTCAAATTCAACAGCATCTGAAATTTGCTTTTCAAGTTGATTTTAATTTTTCGTGAATTTCAATATAACTGACCTTCTGCTCCAAATCGTGAGTACGGTAAGCAATAGGAATAGAGTAATAGTGACGGTTTAGTCCGTGAATCAGAGCTTGGATAGAGGGCTTGTTCAAATGTCCAATGTTACTCGTAGTTTGTCTCGGTTCTTGATTCAGAGCAATAGTCTGGGGATTGATTGTTCGGAAAGCGTCAATGACGACTTTTCCTTTGACGGATTGGATGGGATCAACGACGACAGCAACTGCACGATCACTAAGGGCTTCGAAACTTTGTTGGGTGTTGATATCGACTCCGGAGAGCCAGCAACCGAATCCCGGATGGGAGTGGTACCATCC
Source organism: Halicephalobus sp. NKZ332 (assembly GCA_009761265.1). Taxonomy (NCBI): domain Eukaryota; kingdom Metazoa; phylum Nematoda; class Chromadorea; order Rhabditida; family Panagrolaimidae; genus Halicephalobus; species Halicephalobus sp. NKZ332. Next base: position 22,334 of record VOSG01000467.1, on the reverse strand, counting down.
GACAACCATCTCAGGTCTCCCTGTTTGCTTCAGCATATCCAACATCTTTGCCTGGAAAACGGGATCGACGGCTTCGACGGAGACTCCGGTTCCCGATTGAGGCATAGCGAAGACGTCGATGACGTTGACGGTGTACTCGTCAACGAATTCACCGAGCATCAGACCCATGACCTAAATTGATACATGAAAACAAACTCAACAATAGTTAAATTGGCATAAAAGATGATTTTACAAATCATAAATTTAACACAGATGGTAATTCCGAAAATGATGATTTCGATATGAACGTGATCTTGGATATTATAGGTTTTATATAAGAATATTTTTGGAAATTGTAGATTCCATATGGAAATGGCTTTGAAAATGGGAAACTCACTTCCATAGGCACACCGGCTCTGCCGTGCTTCAGCATCTTCAGGAGGGCCAAGGAAGAAATGTAGACAGTTTCCGAAGTATCGACCTGATTGGAATCCGCTGGCGCCGCTCCACTGCCCATCCCGAGGCCTCCTCCGAGGTTTCCAAGACGCAAGAATCGTTCCATTTTCTCTGAAACCACAATAATAGAAGAACTTTCGAAAGTAGAAAAAAAGATTTCGAAGTTTTCACTTTTGATGACAATGGAAAATTTCCTTGGCAAAAAAACGCGTTTCGCCAATGTTGAAAGACTCGGATTTTTACGAAAACTAGATTTATTTAGAACCGAAAAATCACTATTTTTCTGGAATTGCAGTAATAGAACAAGGGTTTCTGGAAAACCAAAAAAGGAAATATTCCGAATCTTGCACTTTTGATGACAATCTCGATGACTGTGGCGAAAAGAGAACTTTGCCAAAATCGAGGTTTTTGAATTTTCTCGAGAACTCATTCCATCTGATTTTACCCAGGAAATCCACTTTATAACTGTATTTTTTATTTTTAAAGAACAAAAAACAAAGAAATTAAATCCTTACTTTTCATGAAAATACAAATCCCTTGGCGAAATGTGCGATTTTCCGGAATCAAGATCTTTGAAGTTTTTTCAAGTCTGCTTTATCTATGACTTTCTTCGATAGCTCTACTTTACAACCATATTTTTTATTTCTATAGGCAAGAAAGAAGAAAAAGTATTAAATATCATGCACTGGAAAGTGACGACGGCGCTGATTTGTATCTATGGAGTCGTCAAGGAATTCCGACCGGCGACTCCGTTTTTGACTCCTTTTTTGGAATCCGACTTCAAAAACTTCACGAATTCACAGCTTTACGGTGAAGTCTATCCATTCTGGACTTATTCGTACTTGATATTCCTGGTGGGTATTGCTTTTGATATATGAAATGTTGCTTTCGATATATGAAATAGACATTTTTCTTTAGATTCCGGTATTTTTCTTGACCGACACGCTGAGATACAAACCCATTGTGATTCTAGAGTCCCTGTGTCTCTGTCTGACCTGGGGACTACTCATTTGGGGAAACCAAATATGGCAGATGCAGATTATGCAAGCTTGTTTCGGTTCGTTGTCACTTAAACCTACAAAAATAAGTAAATAAATTTCCAGGACTAGCAACTTCCTCGGAAATTGCCTATTATTCTTACATGTACGCTGTCGTCGATAAAAAATACTACAAAAGAATCACTTCTTATACTAGAGGAGCGAAAATGGTTGGAAAATTCTTCGCTTTTTCGATGGCTCAAATTTTGGTTTCTACGAAAACGGGATCTTACTTGTTGCTCAATCAGGTTCGTTCTTGTTTGTTTAATCAGAATCCAGTCGAAGCTTCTTGAAATGTAGTAGACTTTGAAAATTCTATTGAGGTTTCTGAACTATTCCAGAATTTCATAAAATCTGGAAAATTTCAAGTTCGAATTGAAACGTTAAGGATTCTGGAAGCTTCAAAAGTTCTTGGAAACCCATATTGAGACAATTCCGTAGAAATAATTATTTTCAATTTTTTTAGATTTCGTTCTGTGCCGTCGTGATCGTTTTTGTCATCGCTTTGTTTCTTCCGAGAGTGGCGAAACCTCGATTGAAGACAGAAGTTGCCGAAGAAAATATCGAAATCCAATTTTTCGAATCCGATCAGTCTCAAATCGAGGAAAAACAAACAAAAACAAATTTTTCGGATGAAATCAAAGAAAAAATTTTAATTTTCAAAAAAAACAAGACAGTTCTGATGTGGTCTTTTTGGTGGGCATTGGCTTCTTGTGGAAATTACCAGGTCAGGATTTATTTTGATTTAAATGAAAATTACTGACTTTATGTAATTTAGATAGGGAACTACGCCCAAACCCTCTGGGCAGAGCTCCAGACAGAGGGCCAATTCGTCGGAAATGGGGTCGTCGAGTGTTTGAATACCCTCCTAGGTAAGTTTTCTAATAACAACATAATATAATGTAAAGTTACACTACATTAATTCATATCACATGTATTAATCTTTTGTTTAGGAGCTCTCGTGACGTTCTATCTCCAGTATTTGAACGTGAATTGGAAGAAATACAGCGAATTAATTTTCTTTTTTTCTTCGGTTATCATCGGGTTTTTCTTATTGGGAATGGTCCAAACCAAGAATATTTTTATCGTATACGGTTTGTATATTTTTTCCGATGGAGTTTATCATTTACTCATTGCTGCAGCTAGGTTTGTATTTATTTTTATTAAATAATTTCAATTTTTAATTTATTACCTTTTAAAATCAATTTTATTAATTTCACTATTTAAAAAAAATTAATTTTGTTAATTTTTCAGCAACGTGATTGCATCCCAACTGACCTCTGCTAGTTATTCTTTCATTTTCGGCTGCAACACTTTTTTTGCCCTGGTCTTCCAGTCACTTTTGACCTATACCGTAGCGGATAAACACGGATTTGCTCTCGACATCCGAACTCAATTCTACGTCTACAGTATTTACTCTTTTGTCGTCGCAATTATTTTTTTGGTTCCTTTGGTGGCAAAGTTTTGTAAAGGATGCAAAAAATAGGAAACCGTCTAGATTAAAATTTCAAAATTGAAGTTTATGTTCTCTCCTGAGGCAATCCGAGAAGATAAACAATGAGTGTTTTCATTGAAGTTTTTGATCAATTTCGTTGATAAATTTTTTGATCGAAACAGTGGAGGTCGAAATGAATATTTTTTTATTTTTATTAATTTTCGCATTTTGTAACTTAATAAATGCACTCAACTTTCCTTGCCGGTAAGATTAAAAATATGAAGAGATAGTTTATACATTGAACTTTGGATTTATTTTTAAAAAAACTTGTTTTATATTGGTATTAATGTGGTGGGGAATTTCAGATCGAACACTATCTCATTCGGTCCCGACGTCCAGAATATCGTATTCAAAAGTCCTGGATTTCCGATCCACTATTGTTCAAATTTGAGATCAGTTTTCGAAATTGAACCCAAGGAAAACGATGCTGTTGCTCTTTCGATAGAATTTTTCGATACAGAATCTGTCCACGATTATGTCGAAATCCATCAAACTTTTTTTTTCAACGGGACCTTCCACACCGTCAAACAACACGTTCTTTCTGGTGCTATGGGACATCAACCAAGGCATTTCACATCTTCTTCCGGAGGGGGTTTGATGGTCATTTTCATCACGGATGCTACCGAAAACGAGTTCAGTGGTTTCCAGATGTCTTTTCACAGATTCACTCCGGGGAATAATTCGAAACTCGCAAATTGTCCTTTTCCCTTTTATGAAGCTTTGAGTCCATTGACAAAGCTCCCTTCCATCACGAGGGCTTTCGTTCATGACACCTCTTGTGTGATCCAGATAAATTCCACGGACGCGGTGAAGTTGTTTGTGAACAATATTTCGACTGCAGTTTCTATAAAGTTTATCGAGACAGAGAACTTTAAGTCCAACAGGGTTCTGGACGTCTTGGAAAGGTCAGATAATTTTTATTTACTTCAATGTTCTTTATCTTAAAATTACCCTTAAGTGATCCAATTTAATATTATTTAGTTTGAACGGATACACGACCCACAAGCTTCCTTACACTCTCCAAAGTAGAACAGAAAGCTTAATTTTGTTGATTTCTTTTTCCGGACATTTGACAGAAGGAGAAGCTTTCGATATCCAATATGAATCTGCGATTAGTAGTAAGTATTTTTATTGGTTTAAAAGCTAATTTTCTTTATCATTGGAATTTTATAAATATTTCCGTAAAAATACAATAATTTAGTTTGTACATGTGTGAGTCCGAAAATCGAAGTGAACTCCACCGTCCCAAAAATCTACACCTCCCCAGGGTACCCGCTCGAGTACTGTGACGACCTGGATTGTCAGACGAGGGTGACGGCTCTCCTCGATCACTCTCCTCCAGAACCTCAAGCCCATCAGTACAATACCGTAATTCAGGTCATCTTCAACTTCTTCATGGTTGAAATCGATGTCGACTTCCTTCAACTTATCGACAAAATTCCATTAGTAAAGTCTGTTTTCTGTTTTTAATACGTTTGACTTCTATATTTCAGCTTGTCGGATAACGCCAAAGGCATTTCGCATTTCACCTTTGACCAAAGACAAGTAGATTTACGGTTTTTATCTGATCACTCTGTCGTCGAAAAGGGATTCAACATCTCTCTCGTCGCCTACAAGAAACCTTACTGTAAGTTCTGTCTCTGAAAATTAAAAATTTATCCTACTTAAAAAAACATTCCTTCATATTCTGCCGAAATTAGAGTCATGTAGAAAGTTGAAAATGAATAATTTTGTTGTAGACTGCCAATGTCCTGATTCCCCGAAAAGCTTGGCAGGTCCACATTATGAACAAAAAATTACTTTCTATGAAAACTGTGTTTTTATGGATTGTTTCTGGAGGATTTATCCACCTCCTTCCGGAGACGTCTACAGAATTGTCATGAAGGTCAATTACAAACTTCAAGCGGAATCTGAATTCATCGAAATTTCCAACGGAGAAAATCTGGAAAGAAACCTAGAAAAGGTCAGACTCGAATTCGATGCTGTTCCTGACGATGGGGAAACTGCGGAAAGATTCATCGAGTACGACATAGGTCTACCGTATGTCCAGATCTGGTATCATCGACAAGGAGATGATGTGGCTGGAGACAGGATCTTCAACTTTGAATATGATTGGAAAAAAAGATGTCAATGTGGTCCCAGGGTCCTAGAAGCCAATTCAGAGGACTGGATCCAGTTGACGAGTCCAGACTATCCCGTTAGTTACTGTAACAAGTGAGTTCCTCAGATTCTAGTAGATTCTAAAGTTTTTAAACTAATTTTTATGTTATTTTTAATTTGATAATTTTAGTTTGAGTTGTACTTGGTTGATCCAAGCTCCTCCAGATCACATCATCCAAGTTAACCTCACAGACTTCTTGACTGAAATCGATCAAGATTTCCTGGGAATTTATGACGGAAATAATACAAACGGGACTCATATAGAATTGCTTTCTGGGATGGAACAACTGGAATATTTGGTTTCGAGCAATGTGAATTCCATGTCGATCATGTTCACCTCCGACGTTTCACTTTCGTTGAGAGGATTTTCTCTCTGGTACAAAGCAAGTAAGTTTTCCAAAGTTACTATAAACAATACAATCCAGAAAATATCTTTATAAATAGAGAAAATTTACTTTTATCCACATTTTCATCAAAAGTAACCTTTTATAATCCACTTTTCCAGAACCTATGAACGGAGATTCATCTTCCTCCTGGGCGAAAAGTTTCTCGACTTGGATTTTCCTGTTCATCTTCCTAATCCTTGTCTTCGGAGGAGTTTTCTTCTACATGATCAGGACGGATAAATTGGATCCTTCTCGCATTGATTTCAGAACAATCAGGTTCGTCAATTCGAATTCCAGTTCTCGAAGAACAGAATCCGAATCCTCGTTGATGAATCCCGTTTATCGACCGACAATCCATTGACGAAATCTCTTGAGGTTTTCGAAAATAAAAAATCTAAATATTAATTTAGTTTACAAAATTAAATTTCTTCTTTATAAGATTGTAGGTTCATATTGTATTGAATTTTTATTGCATTTCCAAGCAGGCACAATAAAAAAGCTGGATTCTGAATCGTTCATTGAGCATCCAAGGATATTCGTTATCTGGAGGATGAAAAGTGAGTTTTATGAATCTATACAAATCAATCAAATAAAAATAGGTTGTTAAGGGAAAGAATTCTGATCAATTGAAACTGGTCGATCAAATTTTCCGGAACTTCAATCAAGTCGGACTTTTGTGATTCTATGTGAATTAATCTAACAAAGAAATTCAAACTCAGAATCGGTCTAATTTCTCGGAGAATTATGGTACTGTATATATCCATAGGATAAATTAAATCCTTTGATCTTTATATATCTAAGTCGCACTCGTAGTTCCTCTAGCTTTCAGATACTCCACCGTCCTTCTCGAAGCTTCGACGAGTTTGAAATCCCATTTAAACAAGGGAATAGTTTTTCCGACGTCGAAATCTTTTTCTCTCAAAGGACCTCCGTCAATTTCGAGAAGAAAAGGTCTTCCCTTCGTCCACGGCTTCAGTTTCCCTTCTTCGTAGATATCAATTCGACGAGAAATCACCGAGTAAATGAAGAGAAGATTAAATTGAGGATATTCTGACTGAAATTATATAATAATTATATCATCACAGAAATCTTCGATATGAGTTTCCAAAAGTTTCCATCATATCTCGAAAAATTTAACAGAATAATCAGATAAAGAAGGAACTTGCATTTGTGGATCTAAACCAGAGTTCGTTAGGAAGAACATGGATCTGCTGACTAGGGGGTCCGGCTTCGAGAAGCTTTATGGGACAATCCCCATACTGGATTTCTCCATATTGCTGTTTCAAGAAGGTCCTTGTGGGTTCTCCTTCGCAGTCGTAGATGTACATCGGTCTTTTGTAGACGTCGATCCACATCCCCGGCCTCATGTTGTCCACTCGATAGTATCTCCTGTACCCATCTGAAGATTGAATTTCAATATGAAATTTCGATGCTAACCACTTTGACGAAACATGGGTAAATATAACTTTCTCCGAAACTAGACTCCTAAAATTAATACAAACCAACCAGAAGTCGTATACGGCAACTTTTCAGCTTTCAAAAACAACTGATTTCCGAATCCCGGTGTCAATTCAGTCATTGTCACAGAGTCATCGGAACTTCTAATAGTCAATCTGAATGTTCTCTTGATTTTTTCTCCATAAAAATCAGTTTTTTGATCTAGCCAAGCCAAAATAAAAACCAAACATTCCGGAATCTGGTTCCATGATGTCATTTCAGCCACTTTTTCTTTCTCTTGAAAAAACTTTTTGATTTCTGTTTCCCTAGCTTTATCTGTCATGAAATGTTTCGCTAAATTCCAAGCATCTATAGGGACAGACTCCGAAATTTTGATTTTGATTCCTCTGTCTTCAAAGAAATTCTTCGTAAATTCGTCGCAATTTATAATTCTATAAGTTCTTCCAAAAAGAACTATATCTTCTCCGATTTGTATGTCCTTCCAAGAAAGATAATCATTCCCAACTCTCTTATCGTTTCGAGGAATTTTCTGACTATGAAACATCCGTCCTTGCATGTGGCCGGAGTTATCACTGAAAGGCTCCGTGAGAGAAAAAGTTTCATCATCCAGGTGATATATAAGCTTCATCGGCCTGATTTTCAGGAGTTCTCCATGTTCTCCATCGGTTTCGTTCAAGTAGCAAGTGAAATTCAAAGCGGCTTTATGCAGAGGATCAAAGTAATCCTTGCTAAAATCAAAATCTATATATTAAAACTTATGAGTAAGAACCTATATAAAAGGACATATTTGAAATTTAACTTACTATGGGATGTTCCTCAATGGCTCCCATGTCTTTTTAGGGCGATAAACAGGGTCTTTCATAAAAGCCACATCTTCTTTCTTCTCAAATATCTGCCTTCGTCCCTAAAATAGTAATTTAAAGGATAAGTAGACAAAAACAAACCCTCGGCCTGACGAAGGATTGAGAATAAAAATGGAGATCATCGTCAAAACAGTCGCATCTCACAGAAAGTTTTGGTTCCGACTTATGTCGATGCATTTTTAGTTTATTTAAAGCAGTCTTTCCGAAGCAAGAAAGAATTTTAATATAGAGCTCAGCATCAGGCTCCGGAATTCCACATCAATGATTCTCGATGAAGTGCCCACTCAAAAAACAGATTTCAAATAGTATGTGGATCTCGCAACGAAAGTCATCTGGGAATTTCGAAAGAGTAATTTTTTTGAGTTGCCTACTTGATTCATTTTTTACAAACTCGGGGTTCCGTAGGAAATTTCCCCAACACTCGCGAAAATTTTCGGGATAAATATCTGAAATCAAGTATTCCACACCTTTCTAGATAATTTTGGAAATGTTTCTCGAAAGAATTTCATAATTTTTTGTTTCTGCCTGATGAAATGATTCATTTTTTGTTCAATTTTTGCACTATCATCCTTACAATACAACTTTTAAATTTAGAAACCCATAACAATGTCTAGGACCTCTTGTAACTAACAGGAATCGAATATTCTAGGAGATCCTACAAATTTACACTAGAAAAATTTTGTAACTCCACACCTATTTTATCGTGAATTCTGCTGCCGATCCCCGCCCTACGACTTCCTTTTTCTCTTTCTTTTGATTGGTGTCTCAGTTTGTCCTACTCTTATACCCCTGTTTGATTCACTGCTCTGTCCAACTATTGTTCTTTCTGTTTCACGAGTTTATTTAAGTTTTTTGGTGTTCCATCACTGATGAAACCAATCGTCTTATTTTTTAATAAATGTCAGTTTGCAAATTTCACTCGAAATCCATTCTGCGCTGCGCTCGTCATTTCTATATATAAAAGCTGCTCGCAAATCGTGTTAGTTCATTTTGAACACGAGGTTTAAAATCCCTAAACATTTATTTGTGTTATTTCCCGATCTTTTCATGGTTTTGATATATGAAGATTTCAGAAAAATGACTGACAACTCTGATAAAAAGAAGTTTACCGAGATCCCTCCGGATGAGCCCACTAACTATAAGTTGAAGTTTAACGATGATAAGACTTTCTCTATCACAAGTCATGATTTCTTTTTGTCCGGATTCCTCACCGATACGAAGGATACTGGAGTAGACTTCTCGACAGAGCCCCTTCCGATTGGAGAATTCAGCTCTGTTGCATTCGAAATTATCCGCAAAATCATAGATACAATCAAGGCAAAAGATCCGAAGCTTTACTTGCAATTCCTCAACGGCGAGAAGGTAAGGCTCCGTCCAACATAATGATGAAAACAGTGGATTTACAGGCTCGAGGAGAAATGAAAAGTGAATATCTCGAGATATTCAGGGATCGTCAACCGCCCAATATCATTGAGGCTGCTAATCTCTCTGCCTACATGTCAATGGATCTCCCTAAACGGGTTCTCGTTTGGGGTATCGCTGATTATATCCGAAATGACACCCACTCGATTGATGATATTACAAAATTCCTTGGAGCCACTCCCTTGGACAAGGAAACGTGTCTTGCACATGGATTGGACGAGTCCGACAACATCTGGGATGTCCATCCCGACCAATTCAAAAAGATCTTCGGCAAGGACTATGTGAAACAATCTTCTTCTACTTCCAGTTAGTTCCGGTTAATTACCTACTGCATTGCCTTTTGAATTTTTCACTGTACTAAATAATGTATGAAATTGTTGAGACAGTTTATCTTTTTTTGCCGAGTCGAGAGTGGCTTTCGTTTTTCTTGAGACGAAAGCTGAGTCCTTGTGTTTTTCACATGGAGTCGAGCCAAATTCAGTTCTCCTATTTTCCCTCCTGTTGAAGAGGTCTCCTTTTGCGTCCCGTTGCGGTCGATCGAAGAACGACAAACTCCCAACATTTATGTTCATAGTTCCGTAATCACTAAGAACAGACTGACTTTTAGCTTCGATTGAGCCATTTCGTCGACCAGATCCATTGTGCGTCTATCCTTAGACCAATAAATATCTTCTGTTTCTTTGTGATGAATAACGTGATTTTTTATACTTTTTATCTCGTTGATTTCGGGTTTTCGCAGGTTTTTGGAGTTTCGGAATTTGATTTCAAAAATTCCGAAATCGATATATGGATCTCGAAAGTTCGAGAGTTTAAAAAGTTTTTATAGTTTTGAAATTTCATTTCGAAATATTTCTGAGGAAATCCCTTGTTTTTCTGTATCATTTAAAGAAAAACCGGAAGTTATTGAAATCCATTTCAAAAGTTCTTGTGAAGATATTTATTATTTATTTTTGTAATATGATAGTTTAATATTATTTTAACGAGAACTTTGAGATTTTCCTAGAAGCTTGAAGTTCGCGTTGAAACAATTTTTCCAAGTTTATTTCTTCCTTTAATACTATTCTGACAGAAACCCCAGAAATTCATACTAGAATAATTCGTAAAGTTTACTTTTTGTAATATAATTCTTATGCTTATATATAACATGACAAGTACAAAGGTTGTTCAATCTTTGTCTCTTGTTCGTCAGCTGATAATTAATTTTTTCTCTTCATTTATCTCATTTTTCTCCGTTATTTCAATTGTCTTCTCATTTATCTCATTTTTTTCATTATCTCGTTGTAGTTGGTCTCTAGCCTAGCGTACTTCGTTGATAACTGCCCAAGGCCGTGCTTGTGGCGTGAGAATTGCAGTTTTCCAAAAATTCAAAAACGGGTTCTTCAATTTTTCTTTCAAAAAATAAAAGTTTATCGTAAAGGAGTGTCTAAATTTTTTGAATTAAAATCGATTAGGAATTTCTTAGACAAACATTCCTTTAGAATTTCTGGTGATTGATAAATTACTTTTTTCGTGATTTTTCTCAACGGCAAGGTTTTCCAGAAAAATTTTAAATTCTTTTGTTGCTAAGCAGCCACGCCATGTAATTTTCGACTAAAATTATGTACGGTAAAATTCCTCAGAAATCAATGAAAATTTTGAAATTAAAATTCAAAAATGTAGTTTTTATTTTTCAGAAAAATCCTACATTTTTTGAGGTCATTCCGCGCTGATATTTTTGGAATTTAGCTTTTACAGAATTCGTGTCAGAGAAATTTCGTGGCTATTTAAAATAGTATATCATTGTTACCATTACTATGAAGATTTTGAAACTCATGTCGTGATTATCTTTTGGAAAAATTAACTTTTGGTTCTTATAATTTATGAATATAATACCATATATATTATATACAGTGTTATGTACTTTGTGTATAACGGTATATATTATTTATATTTTGTATTTGATGTTTTCCTTTTTAGGTAAAAACAGGGCTATTTGTCATGCTTTCAGACGCTCAGCCGGCAGAACCCCAGCCTCTCGTCGATGACGGTGTCCAAATATCCAAGTGAGTGATTTCTATTCTTTCTATGCAAGAAAAATCAATGATTTCTATCTCGTGCCTAAAAAATTCAAGTTGAACGTACTTTGATCACTAAAGGTCAAACACATTTTTTTAGAAATAAATTTGTTTGTTTTTATCCTCATTTTTTAGATTATCTGTAAAACAAAGGGAGAAAGAAGAAGATTCTTACTTCACACCAGTAATGGATTTTAGAAAATTGATGGCGATGATTGGAGCCTTTTACTGGTTTATTATGACAGTTATTGTTGTTCCTACAGCGTGTACCTTTACTTTTGCCTCTTTTTGGCCGTTGATTTTTGTGAATTTGAACGTTTTCAACAAACTTGTTCATGGACTTTGTGTTTTCGTCAACGACCATTGGGTTGGAGCCGGACAATATTCGGGAATAGCGATCAGTGAATACGGAGACGATATATCGAAATTAAGCAAAAAAAGGGTTCTATTCCTAGCTAACCATCTGGGATTAATAGACCATTTTTGTTTGATGACATCTTTTCATAACAAAAAACACGTCATAGGGAACTACCTGTGGGTGATTTATAACATCTGGAAATCCACTCCCCTAGGTGTTATGTGGACAGCTCACGGAAACTTTTTCATCAATGGAGGAGCAGATAAAAGAAAAATGGTTCTAGAAGACTTCAAAAATCATCTAAAAAATTACTATTGGAAACATGATTTTGGATGGATTGTCATGTATCCTGAAGGATCGAGACTTTATTTGATCAAAAATTCGGAAAAAAGGTTTGCAGAAAAAAATGGATTGGAACCTTTCAAGCATTGTGCTCATCCAAGAACAGGAGCTGCTCACACTGTCCTCGACGTTTGTGGTCCTACAGATGAATGTAAGTTTTACTCTTTTGTTTTATATTCTATATTTTTATTTCTTTACTCACACTATTCCTAACGGATCATTCTGATTAAGACTGAATTCATATGGATTTTTCCATAAAATTCATCTTAATCTCTCATTTTTTTCTTACAATATTGATCGGTAATTTGATTTTTTAGCTTACACAACAGCTAGAAGTGGTCTCGGAGGCCCGGTGGAATACATCATTGACTGCACCTTGGGATATCCCAAGGGTAAAGTCGGGGGTCTCGGGGAAGTCATGGTGGGTGAATGGCCAGAGGGAAACTCCAACGTCGCTATTCACTACAAAATCCACAAGGTTCTTCCAGAATGGTCCGACGAATCTGTTTTGAGAGATTGGCTGTACAAACAATACGAAGAAAAGGTGGGATTTCTCATTAAATTTTAGATTTTAATCATTTCCAAAATCCCTGAAAAACTTGAAAATTTCCAAAATTAAAGATTCCGGAAGTTCTCAAGAATTCCAGAAACACATGTCGAGACAAATTCATGAAAAATTTATCTGATTTTTATAATTTGATATTTTGGATATTTTTGTCAATTTAGCACGAAATTCTGATTTTTAAACTAACATGCAAAACTTAAATTTACAATTAAAAATTCATAAAAATCCTTACTTGTAACTCAGACAATGCAATTTCAGGACAAGATGTTAGACAGGTATTACAAGACCGGAAGTTTCGCTGGAGCCAGCAGACAAGTCCAGTTCTCATTAGCCAGAAATGTTTTTGTCCAGATTGTCTGGATGGCTCTCTTCTACGCCCACTACACATTCTGGATGAAACCCCTTTTCCACTTCCTTCTTCGATTAATCGGATTCTAGTCACTTCTACGGGTCGTCAAAATCCGATAATTGCCATTTTTACCCTGATTTTTTCTTTTTCAGTTATTTTTTACGTGTAATTTCAATTTTCCCTGAATCTAAAATAAAATATTTCTACGTGTAGTTTTAAATAAGAAAATTTATCGATAAAACAACACTCTTCTTATTCCTTATCAAGTCTACAAATCGGATTCTTATAGATCATTTCCAAATTGACCTTAGGACCGAAGAGCTCTCTGATATTAGAAATACCGTATCTTATCATCGTCGGTCTTTCCAGCGAAAGCCCAAATCCAGCAACATTAACATCGGGAGGAAGTCCCATTGGAAGAAGCATCTCAGGACGGAAGAGACCTGAATTTCCAATTTCCACCCACTTCTTGAATCCCTCATGATACGCAAAAATCTCCATTGATGGCTCCGTATACGGGTTATAAGTCGGTTTGAAACGGAGATTCTCTATTCCACACTTCCGGAAGAACTCTGTGAAGAGTCCGATCACATGTCCAAGAGAAAGATTACGTTCAGCAACAACTCCTTCAACTTGATGGAATTCCGCAAGATGAGTTGCATCCAGTGTTTCATTTCTGAATACTCTGTCAATACTGAACATTTTCGCCGGCTTGAATTCATTCTGAGCAAGAAGATGCAATTGCCGAGCAGAAACCGCTGTTGTGTGTGTTCTCAAAACATTTTTCTGAGCCTCCTCAACTTTCCAATCATATTCATATCCAATAGATCCATATCCGCCCTTAGAATGAACATCTTTAACTTTCTGAAGATAATCTTCCGGGAATTTCGTACTAATGGCAGGATCAGAAATGAAGAAGGTGTCGTGAGCATCTCGAGCAGGATGTTGTTGAGGTTGGAAAAGAGCATCGAAATTCCAGAAGCTGCTTTCCACGTACCTGTTTGTCGGCATTTCACTGAATCCCATCTCCAAGAAGATCTGTCTGAACTCAGATCTAACTTTCAGAAGCGGATGGAAATGACCTGAAGCAGGAAGGACTCCAAGAGCATCAAAATTATATTTCTTGAATGTTTTTGTTTGCCATGTTCCAGAACTCAACATTTCTGCTGTCAAATCCAATTCTGGTTTTTCCAGAGTAGTTTTGAAATTCGGTCCTTTTTTAACCTTTAATCCTTTCGTTGTGGTTTCAGAGATTAGTTTTCTCTTCTTTAATTGCTGGATCGAATCCGCACTAACTTGATTAACTTTCCCTTCAAGAACAAGTTTGAGATCATGCTGCACATCATCCTTGACTTCGGCAACCTTCCTCACTAATCTGTTTCCTTTCTCGCTTTTCTCCAAAGCAACCCAGCCGTTCGCCATTGCTTTCGACATTCCGACTTTCGCATTTGGGATCTTCAGGCCAGCTTGGTCGATTCCATCCTTCCCGACTGCTTGGAAAACATTGAACTCGTGAGAACCGGTAGCGGTGATTTCCTTTCCCTCTTTGCTGAGTTCGAAATCTTTCACAACGACGTCAGAAGTATCGATCAACTGAAAAAGTAGTGTTAACATCAGTACTAAAACTCAAATCCGTATCAATATATAAAACTTACTCCTTCGTGAGTCAGCAAACTTTTCACAGCGCCAATAACTTTCTGATGAGCAATATTCAACTTTGTGGCAAGCTGGATCGAATCAAATTCGCTTTCTTTGTCGAGTAAATTCAGGAGTTGTTGAGGCAAATCGACCTCGCCTTCGACTTGCACGGTTTCTGCTTCTTTCGGAGTCATCTTTTGCTTCACTTCTTGTTTTTCCTGAGGTCGTGATGCTTCCAGAACGGCTTTCACAAGAGTTGAAACTTCAGGAGACTTGACTAATGGTAGTCTGAAATCACCTTCATATATCGAATTCGATCTTATATAGAGAATTCAAGCACGACTACAACGAGAAGAACACGGCAAAGTTAAACATAACGATACAAGCACATTTAAAATCTCACTTGTGCAACTAAATCTATACAAATCAAAATATTCAAGCACATCTGTAACGAAATAATCACCACAACAATGTTAGGGACACATAACTGTGAAAACTTCCAAAGTCTTACTTTTGGAGCTGATCTGGCGTGAATGATGCAAGATAGGAACGCCAACGATTAATCGCTAGGAATTTCTTTGAATCGACCGGATACTCTTTCAATTGAGTATACAGCAATCGATCAAGACTTGTAGCTTGTTCAAACCTAAAATTATTCATAAAACATAAAATTCCTCGAAGTATTAAAAAGTAAAAAAAGAACTGCAAAACATCCAACAAAAACAAACCCTGTCAAAAATGGGAACTGCAACAACCGTTTTTCAATGGAAATCAATGCCTTTTCCATCAAGCAACTGTTCCCGAAGAAAAGGGATCAGAAACTGTTTCCGGATTCTGGAAAAAGAAAAAAAGAAAATCCAACCTCAACTGAACGAGAGTTGAAAAAGGATCGACTGGCCTATGACAAAAACGCACGACGCCGAACACGAGACTGCAGTTCGCCATCCTGATATCGCTCAGAATCTTCCCAATATCTTAAAAAGCTGTTCAACAATCCATTAAAAATGATCACAAGTTCATCTGAATCAATCTCTACTTCTTGGTTAACAACTACTACTTTAATATAACCAATGGATGAAACAATTTATTTCTTCAAGCGAACAAAACTTGAAAAAAACAACCACTTCACATGATCAAATATTCACATATCACCCGGATATCTGTCATCTCAAACTTGATTTCCCTTCCATAGCTTTTCTTATCACGACCTCCTTGGACCCAGTTTGTCAAAGTAATCGTTCAAATGCTTCACGGTTTCGTCGATCAGCTTCTGTTTCACCTCGTTCGGGACCATCCTCCTCGCTTCTGCAGCGACTGCATCGATTAAATCCTCGGCTGTGACGTTCGCCGAGGGGTTCTTGTCTAGCTAAAAGGAAAATTCATATATCAACGGGGATGTATAAGGATGAAAACTCACAAATTCCTCGAGTTTCTTCGTACACAATTCGCTGATGATCGAATGGTACTTCACAGAAGAAAGTTCTTCTGCCGCCAGTTTCTCCAAATTCTTGTAGTGGTTGTCTCTGAACCAATTCAAAGCTGTTCTTTCCTCACCAGACATATTCAGGCTAGCAAATCTACAACAAAGCAATCATCGATATAAGTCAATTTCACGGAATTTTCTCGAAACGAATTTTTACATTTCCAAAACTTTTCAAATCCTTTGGTTTAGATCCATCCATTCTAAACTTGTTGTATTCTAGAAGATTCAAATCAACAGTAATTGGAAAATCTTGACGAAAATAGACTTCGAAAAGCTTTCGACACAAAAGTAATCTGAAGGACAAAACCTCTCTGCAGTTACGGAGTTTCCAAATTACTTCATAGACACCTTGAAAAATGAAACAGCGATAACATACAGAATAAAATAGCGAACATTACAAATTTTAAATCAAAGTGATCTCGTCGTCTTGGATCATGATCTTGTTATCCGCTTGAAGCTTGTCGAAAGCCGCAGCGAATTCCCCATCTGTGAAAGAGAAATTTCCAGCGAGTTTCTGGATGTTCTCCTTGATCGTCTGGAGAGGATGGAGGTCGTCCGGTTTTCCTGTCATGTCGAAGGCTTTACGGAGATTCTCTCGGAACGAACGCAACCTAAAATTAATTTTTGAATGAACTAAAATTTACAATTCCGGAAATATCTCAATTTCGGTGCTGAAATCCAAACCCTTACCGGTCAACGGAGATCGCTGGAGTGTCTTGTTCGACTCTGCCCTTCTTTGCTGCTGGTTCAGAAACTTGGATCTCCTGAGACTCTTCCACCTCCATGGATTCCTGAGCTTCTCCTCTTCTCTTGGCGGCTCTCGCAGGTCTAGTCCCCGTACCCGACGGAATAACTTCATCCGTTTCCATTTCATCATCGCTTCCTTCTTTTCGTTGTTTCTTCGCATCTTCTTCTTGACGTTGCTTTGGTTTTTCCTTGAAACAAGCGTAGTGGAGAAGTTGGAAAGCTTTTTCCGCATCTCCCTTCTCGACCGTCTTTGCCAATCTAGCTTTTGCCAAGGCGGTGGAAAGTCTGATCATCGTCTCGAGCTGTCTGGCTGTGACAGGCATCGTTCTCTCTCTGTCGCCCTTGTTCGTGTCGAAGGTCCTCAGCTCCGTGTACCGTTCCGAAATATACGCCGAGGCTGCTTCCGTCAACTGGGGCTTGATTGCTTTCGCCATGTAGATGTATTTCCTCATGAAGTCCGCACTCAAGACTTTCGTGGAATCATTCACAGCTGTCCATCCTCTGTTCTTCTCATAAATGTCGGCATTGTCGTCGCCCTCATCGTGATTATCGAAAGTCGACAAGGTCTCTCCAGCGGAATCCAGACGAAGAACCGTGCCATCGGGTTCTCCGGGGGTTCTGTAGCTCTGGAGTTTGATCACGTTCTCCGCCAGCATACGGTCTCGGTCAATGTCGTGCTCGTCGAGGAGAACGAAGATCAAGTCGAATCTCGAAAGCAAGGAATCCTGCATTCCGATGTTCTCCATGGGTGACTTGTACAGATTGTACCGACCGAGGACAGGGTTGGCAGCGGCCAACACAGAACATCTAGCGTTCAACTTCGCGTGGATTCCGGCTTTCGAAATCGTCACTCTTCCCTGTTCCATGACTTCGTGGATCGCTGTTCTGTCCATGTCCGTCATCTTGTCGAACTCGTCGATGCAAACGATTCCTCTATCAGCGAGGACCATCGCACCGGCTTCCAAGTTCCTTTCTCCGGTATCTGAGTCCGAGACAACAGCAGCCGTGAGACCCACTCCGGAACTGCCTCTTCCCGTAGTCGCAATTGCTCTGGGAGCCGAATGGAGGACGTACCGGAGCATCTGGCTTTTCGCAACCGAGGGATCTCCAATCAAAAGCACATTGATATCACCTCTCAACCTCGTTCCGTTGTTCAAGAGTCTCTCGTTTCCGCCCAGTAAAAGACAAAGAATGGCTTTCTTGACTTCCTCGTGTCCGTAAATAGAGGGAGCCAAGGACTGAGCAAGAAGCTCCACAATGTCCTTCCGACGACTCATTTTCCTGACGTTCTTGATGTCCTCTGGAGAAAAATTCGGGACGACTTCCTTGGACATCAGAAGAATGTTGTTGCAGATGATCACGGATTTGAAGTTTCCGGAAGAAACTCCGTTTTGCTTGTTAGGCATCACTCGGTAAAGTCCCACCACTCGGATTCTGTCCCCAGGCTTGCATCTGTCGGCCAGGTCGTCGTCGGCAATGACATCGATCGAACGAGGGAGCTGTCCAGCCGGGGCAGATTCCGGAAGTTCCTAAAATCAGACAACTTTAAAAACCATCTCAACACGGGTTCAAAAGTATCCATATTTCTTTGTAACATTCTCGAAAGTGCCCTTTTCTAATCATCTTACCTGGATAGAGAAAGTTTGATGATTCTTGTAAGTACTCAAAGCCACTTCGGTCTCCAAAGGATTCTTGTTCTCGTCTTCTGTCGGGAAGGCGTTACTCGTGGGGAAAGTATCGTAAGAAGTGGAATCAGTGTACTTTTTCTCAACGGTTTTCTTGGTTGCCGGGCAATAGTGGACGGATTTCGTGATCTTTGGACGAACAGCACTGCACCTGGTCACAATGCCTTCGCAGCAGATGAGATGGCCGAGGAATTTCGTCTTCAAAGT
The DNA here is from genome assembly GCA_009761265.1 of Halicephalobus sp. NKZ332. Taxonomy (NCBI): domain Eukaryota; kingdom Metazoa; phylum Nematoda; class Chromadorea; order Rhabditida; family Panagrolaimidae; genus Halicephalobus; species Halicephalobus sp. NKZ332. Next base: position 3,650 of record VOSG01000467.1, on the reverse strand, counting down.
TCTCGGGTTGACGTGGCAATGACCGAAGGCTCCCACGAATCCCACGTGGAAGTTGTTTTCCTTGGCGAAATCCGTGTTCGTCTTCGCAACCATGTCCCTCAAGGCCTGTTCGAAGCAGATTATCTCCGAGACGAAGGTCTCGATCAAGGCCTTGGATCTCTCGGGGAGCTTTCGACGGACATCATTGATATCCACCTCCAGACGAGTCTCCGACTTGGTGATCATCTCCTCGATCTTGAGAGTGTACTTCTTATCATCTCCCTGGAAAAGTAGTAGTAACGCAAAAACAAAGTCAAAATTGTCCCGGAGCGAAAACCTCCTGGTTTCAAATGTTCCGATTCAAGATGCTGCTGATTTTAAAATCTCTATTCCAGCCCTGTAAAAGCCAAAAACTCACACTGTCATCTAGGAAGTTGGTGTACTCATGGATAATCTCTCTTTGACGAGCCTCTTCGTTCACATCCACCACGAAATTGGACATTTTTGGAATATCCTGAAACGAGAATATGGAATTAGACTGTTTTAACGGATCCAGGTAAATACTGGTAAATCCCGATTAATTCTCTATCATCGAAGAGAAAATTTTGCCAGTCAAAAGTGATTCGAATAGAGAGCGCCAAATTTTCCCGCTTTTTTTCGAACCCAGTTTTTCCCGATGACCGACCAGGTCCCGCCGCGAATATAGTACGGCAGGGAAGAGCTCCGCGTTCAGTTTTCCTCTCGCACGACACTGGCCTCCTTATTGTTCTTTCTTCTCCCATTTCTCGCATCTTCTCGTGTTTTTCACATTTTATCCTTTTTCCTCGATGATCACCTTCATCAATGCCATGTAATAATCGTTATTTCAACGAAGAACTCAGATCCTTTATGCAGTATTTCTGCGATCACTTTTTCTTTCTCTCGAAATTACGTTTCTTGCTGTTTCCTTTCATTTTCCCTACTTCTCTCCACTTCTTTCCATTTTATTCTTTATCCCTGATGGATGCATTCTTCCGTACTATACGATAACCGTTATCCTACTGTGGAAATCCAATCTTTTGTGTATTGTTTCCGTGGCCACCTTTGGGACTCGATATATGGATGGTTATTTGCAGGGCTCAGAAACAACATGGGTATCTCTCGCGACTCCTGGCATAAGCGCAGAAAGACCGGAGGAAAGCGTAAGCCGATCCACTCCAAGAGAAAGCACGAACTCGGTCGTCCCCCAGCCAACACTAAGGTACACAACTCTTTGCCTAGCTAGTCTCACCCCTATCTTTCAGATCGGAGGCCAACGTGTCCACTTGGTCCGCTGCCGTGGAGGTAACATCAAGCACCGTGCTCTCCGTCTCGACACCGGAAACTTTGCCTGGGCTTCTGAAGGTTTGTTTTTGTTTATCACTCCGAAGCCGTTGAGTCCGCTCGCCAGCACCATTGACTTGTGGAATTAGGCTTCGAAGAGCAGCTGGTTGTCAGTTTAAGCATGTGAATCTCTCTATGATCATGTGTCTATCCAGACACCCTACATCGTCCGAGGTGCTCTTTCTCATTGGAGTTTTTTCAGGCTGTACCCGTAAGACCCGTATCATCGACACTGTTTACAATGCCACCAATAACGAGTTGGTCCGTACCAAGACTCTCGTGAAAGGAGCTATCATCGCTATCGATGCTGTCCCCTTCCGTCAGTGGTACGAATCCCATTACGCCATCGCTCTTGGACGTAAGAAGGGTGTCAAGCTCTCGGAGGAAGATGAAGCCAAATTCGACAAGGAAAAGATGTCCAAGACCCAACAGAAGGTCATAACGAAGCGCGAAAAGTACGCTCCCGTCGAATCCAACCTTGTTGAACAGTTCACCGCTGGTCGTCTTTTGGCCCGTATCGCTTCCCGCCCTGGACAAAGCGGTCGTGCCGATGGCTACATCCTTGAAGGCAAGGAACTTGAATTCTATCTGCGTAAGATTCGCGCCAAGAAGGCTAAATAAGTCTGAGTTGTTTTTGTGTTCATTGTTGGCCCTCATGGTCGTGATAAATTGTTATGAATATGAACGAAGATCTGTAGATTGGGTTCTTGCAAATTTTGGGATGGTTTGTTCATCTTAGCTGAGTTCTGATACGACTTCTGGGAACTTAACACTGAACACTCAGGACTTGTATAAAAATTTATTAATTTACAACTTTCCCGATAAAGAAATGAGCAAATTCAGAGAAGTGAAAACAATTACTCGTTTAATTAGGCAGTTGATACATGGTTACCATCGGTAGTTTCTGGGTGTTCTGTAGCATTCTGACGATGGATTTTCCTCAACCCATGGACGTACTCTATTGGAGCTTCTGCCATCGAATGTTCCTCAGTCAATTTCTTGTCTCTACGATAGACACAAATGGAACATGGAATCCAAACTATCAGAGAAATGAAAACAATAAGGAAAACAGCGTAGTCTCCGAACAATTTGCTTCCAGGAGTGTTGTTGATGTTCCTTATCAACTTCCAGTAATGCGTGGCTGTATCTGTGACTTCTTTTTCGCAAACTTTCTAAAATTAAAAATCACCATAGATTCAAATTCCTTGGAATTCAATAGAAAATAAGAACCAAAACTTACATTTTTACAGTATCCAAGAATGCATATCGATCCATCTCTAAGAGACATACGAGGACTTACTGCTTCACATTTTCCTTCGCCTCCATCTCTGCAACACCTGTAACACGAATCACTGGAGTTTTCACAGATACACGGCATGTGATTCGGATTCTTCATTGCACAAAAAGAAATACAGTTTCCATCTCTACACGTTCCTTCATCATTGCATGTCGTTCCATCCACAGCATTAGGAGGCTCTGGACAATGTGGACCTATTCCTGTACAGTAAGCTTCACTTCTGCAAGTATCGTCGTTCTTCTTAACACAAACATGTTCCTTTGGTAGATAATCACATTTATCTGAACAGCAATCCGAATGTCTTGGTGAACAACGCGCTCCAGGTTTAAGCTTGCAATCGTGTGTACAACATGGGTCTTTCCTACTCACATCCTCTCCATCTGCATATCTTCCTCCTGCATCACATTCCTCTCCAGGTTCCAAAATTCCATTTCCACAAAGTGATTTTTGTTCTTCGACAAAACAGTCTGGTTGAATAATACGAAGAACTTTAAAAATGCTATTGATAGAGCAATTCGAAAATCTATAATTAGTCGAATCGTAACCTGTATTTGAATTAGGATGCATTATAAATCTGCCTCCAGTGAAATTTTCCGCAACACATCCATCATAGTCATGTCCACTTCCCCATAAGTGTCCTAACTCGTGTGCAAACACCAAGTCAAAAATCCTGGTTATCATTAATCCTTCCATTTTCTTAACAGTAACAATCGCCGTGTTCAAGTATTGATTCTCTTGTGGTTCATTCGCACAAAGTCCCATCCTAGGTGCAAGATTGCCAATATTGGCAAGTCCCAGAATTCCATCTGCAAAAACCTTCGCCGTCAGAAGAACCAGAACACATGCTGATCTTCCTTCCTCCTCTTTCGAAAACGAATACAACGTTTCGTTTGCCCAAAACAATCCTTCCGGTTTAGGTGAATATTCCGTATTAAAGTGGAATCCTAGATCAGAGTCAGTATAAGGCTTGTCGTAGATCTTGATCTCCTTGATAACTAGCCCCATATTTGTC
>VOSG01000466.1:0-28636 GCA_009761265.1 Halicephalobus sp. NKZ332 | reverse complement strand
CTATTTTAGACAGAAGAATAGTCGAGAATTGGTAGCTGAGTAAACTGATGAAAGTTCACCCTCGACTGCTTTATATACCCCTATCATGGAAAGCTCTAGAAGATTCGCGCGAAAACTACAACATTTTAAAAAATTCGGAAAATTTCAACTTAACAACCTAATAGTTTTGAAGCTTTCCGACAATTTCCTTCCTTAAAGAACTGTACTCGGTAAAAATCCCATTGTTGGAGTTTTTATTTGAGTACAAATAGGTATTAATCATCGAGTACGGAAAATAGAACTTTCGTTTTGAAACAAAGAACAATTTTTCTCCAGTACTTTTACAACCTTTTCCGATTTTTCAATAATTTTTGTCCTGAAAAATGGAGTCATATTCAATAGACACTTTCATTTCTGAAATTTCTACCTAACTACAAATAAATATTAATAACTAAATATCCGAAATCAAATTTTCATATCAAGACAAAAAATGATTCCTAGTAGTTTTCAAAATGCTTTTGATTTTTAAATAATTCTCATCTTCAAACACGGAACTATACTTTATAGGAGACTTATTATAGGTTCTATAATCGAGTACAGATACAAATTAATGATTAGACGCAAAAAGAAAAAGTAGGTTTCGTTCCGAGACTAAGAACCAAGTTTGAGTAATATTTTAGATTTTTCATGGATAAATTTATTTTAATTATAGGATAAAAAATATATTTTATATTTTCCAGATTTTTAACAAAAGAACTTTCCTTCTGAAACAAGGAACTATATTTGAATGGTAGCTTTCAAATACTTTATATTTAAAAATGTTCTCTCCGAGTCAAGAACTATATTTGGACAGTAACTTCAAATACTCTTTATACCACAACCTGGTTCTGGGATAAAAACTATATTTGGATAGTAGCTTTCAAATATTTTATATTTAAACATTCTCATTCTGAGACAAGGAACTATAGTTGGACACCAGTTTTTAAACTTTTTTCACGCTTGAAACACACCCCGAGAACTTTAAATTCCGACTTTTTTTCGAAAACTCTGGGTCTGAATTAATGATAAGAACTAAAAATTAAAGTTTGTCGACTGCTTATCGAGGAAAATTAAGAAAGTCAAAATGTCAAAGGATTGGTAGCTGAAAGTTTGATCTGGAGATAATGTCATAAAGATTAGTGTTTAAAATAAAATTTAATTTGAAGGTAATATTACGGACATTAGTCTCAGAGTAACATTATAAAAGTTATTAGTTAAAAGAAAAGAAAAATTCTATCTTGGAATAGTACCCAAGGAGCCGCTATTAAAAAACCCGATCTCGAAATAATGTCATGAAGATTAGTTAAACAAAGAGAAAAATTGATCTCGACGTAGTATTGTAAAGATTGATATTCGAAAGAAAGAAAATTTTTATCTAGAAATAATATCATGATTATTAGTTGAGGAAATTTGATGTTCGGGTATTATCGAAAAAATAGTAACTTAAAAAAGAAAAGTTGATTGTGATGTAATAACATAAGAACTAATGACTAAAAAAGAAACAGATCAGAAAATAATATTTTACAAATTAGTAACCAAAAGAGGTAAATTCGATCCTGAAATAATTTCCAACAAATCGAAAAAGATCAGCCTGGCATTTTTGGCGGTTATTCCTAGAAAACGGGAAAGTCACAAATTGGGCTGGTCTTTGTTGACTTTAAAATCCAATCCTTCAAAATCGAAATGAGACCCATCTATATTAATTCCAGCTGAGAAAACAAAAATAATTTTCTCTCGAAAAAAATTATCTAAAGATGATTTAAAAATAATTTAAAACTAAAAATCAGAAAGTATAACCTTTATATTTTTACACTATTTATTTTATTATTATATTTTTGTACTTCAAATTTTCCAAATTCGGAAATAAATAAACCAGCCAGTTTCGCCCGACTTTTTTGGAAAAGCCGACTGTTTGCGGACCAAATAAGCCGTGCATATTGAACCGATAGAATTCATACAGACTCGTCATGGTATTATAAATATAAGTATTGTAAATAATATATATAATATACTATAATGCCGTGAATGTTATAGATATTATAAATATTGTAATTATTATAAGTGCCATTGATGTAAATATTGCTGATATTATAAACACAAGTATTGTAGGTATTATAGAGAAAAAAGCCAGAGATGTAATAAGCTGTCGGAAGAATGTTCTCGACGCGACATTTTGGAAATTCCCAAATATGACGTAAAGTCGTTTTTACGTAATAGTTTGAGACTCGAAAATCTTTCATTAGATCCAGAGAAATTACGAAATTTTATCCAAACATTGTAATTGAAGGATTTCCTCAAAGGGAAGAATGCTGTTCTTACAGAAATCTTTTTTTAAATCCATCTGGACAAAGTTTAAAATGCAGTTTTTGCTCTTTTCCAATTAATTTTTGAACAATAGAAATCGATCTTTTGATGACCTACGAATACTTTCCTTTTTCTATAATCCTTTGATAACTTTTGTCCGATAACATTGATCTAATTCTCGAAAACAAGAAATAAAACTACACATAGAAGTTTGATCCTTGCTTTTTTAGTTTTTTAAATTGAAAATAAATTTCTTTAAATTTTTTTATTTCTCTGTATTTTTGTTTTTTCAACTTTGTTTTTTTAATTTTCTAATATTTTTTATATTTTTATTATTTTTTTATTCTCTATTGTTTTGTTTTTTATGTTCTTCCTTCTCGATGCAAGAAATCGATTTTTGACGTATCAGTTTGTCAAACAAAAAAAAGATTTTTATGTTCGATGATTTTTGTTCCAGGATTGGATTTTCAAAGAATTTTAAATTTAAATCATGGAAAATGTCAGTAGCAACCGATAGTCTAAGGTCTCATGACGAAATACACGTTTTTGTTTTTGAAGAATTCTTTTTTTTATAAATTTTTAAATTATTTAAGTTTCCTCGTTTTTGTCTTTGATTTTTAAAATTTTTTTTTATTCTTTAAGTTCTTCTATCAATAATTTTTATAATTGGTTAAAATTACTTTTTAATTGATATATTTTTATATTTTTGTTTTTATTTTTTAGATCTCTCTAATTTTAAAGAAGTGGTTCTATCATAAGATAATTTCAAAATTACCAACGAAAATTTCGAAATGCTGCGCGAAGCTTTCGTGTCTAGACTATGTCGAAATCTACCGACATTTTTCTGGCAAAATCCGCTTTTTATAATAGTATTGTAATAGCATGAGCATATGAATATTATTTTTCAACATGATAACGTCCAAATTATTTGTTGTGTACACTTTTCAGAATTAGTTGCAAATGAAACTGCCACCTGGAATGTTCCGATATTTACCAAAATTTTTTCACAAATATGTTTATCTTTTTTCATAAAAATATGGTGTGATTTTCCATAATTTTTTGATGAATGATCTTAAAGGGTATTAGTTTAAAAAATATGTGGCTTTAGTCGTGAGAAAACTGGACACTGGATGTCACATTGGTCTGTCGTCAGTTGTTCCAGAAATGATCTGAAAAACAGATTTTGGAGATCATTGACTAAGCGGATCTACGTGACCGGTCAAATGGCTAAACCAGGTTAAGAAATTACTAGACTTTGTTCACTTAAAAAGTAATTGAGTCCTAGTCATTTAAAAATAACTGAATCTTAGTTGCTTAAAATATAATTGAATTTTAATTACGTAGAAAATGACTCAATTCTAATTACGTAGAAAATGACTAGTTTCTGGTTATTAAAAATGATCAGATTTCGATCACGTAAAAGTGAGTAGATTTTAGTTGGAAATGGTTTTATTTCTTTGAGTATATTTATTTTTATAGATTTAAAATTGAAAGTGTTCCCCATTCGGTGAAATAGAACTATTGATTAGAAGATCTTCCATGCTTACTTAATTTACTGTATCACTATAGAATACTAATTGAACGGTATTTTGTTTTTCCTTATCAATTCGTTTTTGAAAAGATCTTTGACGACATAAGACTATTGACCAGCTGATCTCCTATGACCAGTCAAATGATTAAATCAGGAAGAAGGATAGTTGGATAGTGGAGTTTATTCTTCCTAAAATACTCATCTTAAGTATTTTTAATGATATAGAACCGTTACAGAGGACCCTCGATAAACACTTAATTAGCTGTGTTATTGTAGAAGTTAATTAGGATAAGAAGCTTATTTTTTAAGATAAATAAGCAAAAGTTATTCATCGATTGACAAAAGCAGTTCTCTTTTTTTGCAGATTTTTGATAACATAGGATTATAAACAAGATAATTTCCCGTAAACACTTAAATAAATAGATTACCGTAGAATATAATTTAATTGCGTTTTATTTTTTTTCGGATAAAATCGATGATGAATAATTTTTTATTGGCGAAACAAATTGTCTTTTCCGCAGATTTTGATGACGTGCTTCTCTTTGTGAATCACTTCTGAATTTTAGAATGACGTTTTTCAAATCCAGTACAAAAACTAAAACACAAAGTATTTTTTTATTATTTTGTTTTCACCTGACTTCCGATTTCATTTTGGGAAAAATCACGATCGGGAAACCGAGAAATGAAAGTTAAAAATTAAAAAACGGGAATAAAAATGGGGAAAGTTAAGAATCGAAATAAACTTAGTTCTTTGGCCTCGCAGCCAACCACGCCCTTCAGAAAAGGAGAGATCATTCCTTAAAATGAAAGTAGTGTATTAAAACGTCTCCAATGCAGATACATTAGGTTTCATGTATCGATGTACTGATGATACTGTATCATTATTCTCAATGGATTAGATGTATCAACATGGTACATCAATCGTTTCCAGTATCAAATGTACTGATGATAATGAATGATATATTATTTGTAATACATGAGTTGTTCTAATGTACTGATATGTGATGTGTCAGTCCTGTGTACTCTATTGTTACCCCTTGTTTGGAAATTAAATTGGTATATCTAATTATTTTAAAAATATTTATATGAATTTTGGAATTTTATATCAAAATAAGTTCCGTACAAAACTTAGAATTTTATAAGATGACGCAATCCTACATATGATTCAAAACCTTTTGGAATCTCTCGGATTGTTGAAACTAGAGATAAAAATTGGAATTTTTATTTTTTAGTTTCGATCGAAAAAGTTAAAGAATTTATGTTGAAGCATGTTTTTGGAATTTTTTGACACATGTTTTGTTTTCTTTAATACTATGGTTTTGTGCTTCTTGTTTTCAAGTAAAAAATCCTAGACGTTCATTCTGAGGATTTTTGACACATGTTTTTTCAAATAATAATTTTTCATGGACCGGATACTTTCGAAACTTAAAACTGCATTGGCAAACAATTTCGCAATCTGTGGTCCAGGTGCAAGAATGGGAATTCGGATTAGAAAAATCTCTTCGAAATTTCATAACAAGTACTTCCGCTTTGTAATTTAATCGAATTCTCGTGAGAATTTCTGTCTTTCATAATAGTACAAGTCTTGGAAATATAGTATCTAGTAATACAATTTCTCGAAATTTCCAGTTTTCATAAAACTTTATACTTTGCAATAACCACATTTTTAAGGATATCTATTTTTCATAATAACCTAATTCTTAAAGGGTTATTTTTACAACACAGTTCCTGAAAATATATATTTTTAGTGATTTAATTCCCACCGTATCTATATCCCTCATACTGGTTAATTCCTTAGTTTTTTATCCTCCACAATAAACTTCATTTTAAAGTCTATTTTTATAGCTCAATTCCTGGGAATAGATCTTTATAACGATGGACTTCTCACAGAAATTCATACTTACGTCATCTCCAATTCCCACGTGCTTTGGACCGAGATCAGGCGATCGGCGCTCGATATTTTTCGAAATTCTTATTGTTTGAAATACTTACTTTTCAAAATTCTTCAAAGTTCTTCGAAACTCCATCGCGAAGAGGACTGGCTGGCAGTTCAAGTCACGCAGTCCTCAATGTTCGATTTAGAAAATTTTTTTATCCATTTCGAACAGATGTTTTATTTCTTTTTACTCCTCCACCTTTTTTAAAGATTTTAAAACTTTTTTAATTTAAAAAAGACTTCCTTTTTTGATTTTGAGAAGTGCTAAGTGTTTTTATTTCTAAAAACTTAAAAGTATAATTATTTAAAGAATTTATTTTCCGTAATTTGAGATTTAAGTCATGAGCGGGGGTTTTTTCATTCATAAACAACATTTTTTAAAATAAAATTTTCTCTTTTGAAAAAAATATTTTTTAAATTGACAATTTTTAAGTTAAAAACAATATTTTTCCGAATCGAGCCGTCTTTGTCAAAAAATAGTTTTGGCTTTTTTCCAAGAGATATTTTTTCAAATGAGAATCTCTTTGAGTTTATTTTTCCGTAACATTCTTCGAGTTCAAATTTTCTCATAAACATCTTCCTGAAATCTTTTCGTTCATAAGAATGTTTTGAATTGAATTTTTTCATTCATAAGAAAAATGTTTCCAAATCTTTTTTATAAACAAAGCTCTTCAAAATTGAACTTTTTCGTCCACAAACATCTCTTCGAATTTCTTTTTTTAAAAACAAGATTCTCCAGAAGAGAATAATTTTTAAAAAACTCCCTGGATCAGGACTTTTTAAATCTCTTCCGAGTGTTTTTTCGACAAAACTTGCAGGTTTTACAAAAGCGATAAAAATAAACTTTTTCGTGAAATCAGTAAGTTTTTTTGCAAAAAAACTGCGCTAAGTAAAAAACAACGTGCTCTAACGAGATCCATTTATCCCCTAGATTTCACATATCCTGAAAATCTTTTACATCTTCTATATCTCTCATGTCCTCCAGATCTCATACATTCTCTTGATCTCTTACATCCCTTGGATCTCCTATGTCCTTTCGATCTCTTATATCCTTTAGATCTCTGAGCCGTCGAGATCTTTGAGATCCACTGATTTGCGTCACTGCTAGCAAAAAAGTGATCCTCTCTTTTGCCGGATTTCTCCCCTTTTCAAGTGGGGGAGTGACAACTCTGCCCGTGTCAAAGTTCAAGGATCCATTGTTCCAGTTTGTCCCGGATTCTTCTTGGCCTATCCTCGAAAAATCCGACTTTGAAATTTTTTCTTTAGATGCGTAAAATTTTACTTATTGATTTAAGAAAACTTTTGTACAGTTTTAAAGAGTTTTACAAACTTGCTTCGAAATACTTTGTGGACATAATTTCCGGATTTTTAACTATGTGGTTTTAAACGAGAAATTGGTATTTTTAAAACTGAAAATTGGTGTCGAGAATACTTCGTGCACTTTTTAATTTGTACTACGTTATTTCTCTCTCGAGAGGTATTTCATTTCATTTATTTTATTCTTTGCAGAAATGGTGGCGAGGAAGATCTATCCAGATAATTTCTCACCAACTCCAGATACTCCTAGAAAGAAAAAAAAGAACTCATTTAGTATGAAACCCTACAAGCACCAAGTCGGAGGTCACGTTGGACTCTTCGACATTGATGGACATATCTGCAAGCCTTACAATGAACACGAGGCTGAATTTTACGACAAAATGCCAGAAGCACTGAGGCCGCTGACGGCGGAGAGCTGCTTCAAGGTTGAAATTTCTCCTAGTGAAAATTGTGGTTTCGAAATCAACATCCTCGAAGTGAATCCAGAAAGTTCTCATGTTCATCAAAGACTTCCCGAAGATGATCAGGAAGAGGAGGAATACCTTTATCGGGACATCTGCTCGGGTCTTCCCCACGAAGTTAATCCTTGGGCTTTCCAATGCCAAGTAAAGTCCTTCAAGAATGGGACTTTCGGGTCTTTTTTAATGTTGGAAAACCTCACTTCAAAGTACCGTAATCCCTGTATCGTCGACCTAAAACTCGGGGATCGACAGTATGGCGACTTCGCTTCGGAGGAAAAAAAGCAAAGTCAAAAGAAAAAATGTGCAAAAACGACCTCGAAAGATTTGGGTCTCAGGATTTGTGGTGAGTTTCTTGATCCTTTCGTCATTCTTAAGAAAACTTGAAAAATATTTTTCGTATAGGAATAGCAGTAGGGATAAAGAAATTAGTTTTCTAGGATTATTTATCCTCATTCACAAAAAATTGCATTATTTTTTCCGAGACTCGATGCACCTAAGTTCTTATGTGCTTTTTCGATAGTCTTTTTCTCGAAAATTAATGAATCTTAATCGCTTGCACTCTATCATCAGTCCCCTCAGGAATGTCGATGGGTCGCAAAATCAGTTCAACTTAAAGTTTCTAAAGCTATGTAATATTGATCAGAACAGCTGTTCTGTTTTTTGACCTCAAATTTAAAAAACTTATTTTTAGGGATGCAATATTATGACTCCTCGAGTTCGACCTATCATTGTTTCGACAAATATTACGGTAGATCTTTGGATAGAGCAGGATTCCAGAAAATGATGAAGAAGTTCTTCAAAGACGTTGATGGAAGGATCAAGAAGGATGTCTGTTCGAATCTCTTGATGAAAGTTAAAAAAATGAGAGAAACAATCGCGAAAATCGACGGATTGAGGCTCTATGGAGCTTCTCTCCTGATCGTTTTCGAAGGAGATCCTGGTGAAACCAATACTGTAAGTAATTTTTTTGAGGGATTTTTATGATGATGAGATGTTTTTCAGAAGTTAGATGCCAGATTGATCGACTTTGCCAACGCCACTTGCGACGGCATCAACGGCTCTCCGCATGCCGGCTGTGATTCAGGGACTCTTTTCGGGATCGACAACCTCATTAAACTTCTCTCGGACTTAGTCTCCAGAAAATAAACTTCCTTTTTTTGACTTTTGAAAAGGTTGTGAGCTTACCTCAATCCGCCTTCATTCCAATTTTGCCTTATTGTATCTACTCTCCTTATAGACGAAAATAAACTCATTTCATCATATTGATTTCCTACACAAGACCGAATATATTCATATTTATACAGTATTAATAATAATATGAATGTTTACATCGTATTAATCACACTCACTAAAGCAACCTAATCCCATGCTTTCCTCAACATGTCGAAATGATTGTTCTGTGTCCCGTAATCAACAACTTCAACTTTGTTGTTTTTCGATGATTTGAAAATTTTGAAAATGAACCAATCCCGGACGATGCCCTCGGCTATGGGTCTCCTCGTGATGAGGGGCAGGATGTAGAGGATAAAGTTCGAGAGAGGGAGACACTGAAAGTTAAATTGTTAAAAGAGCCTGACATTTTGTAAGCTAAAAAATGAATAATTGGATAAAAATAGTTATTCTAGAAATTCAAAATATTTACTTCATATAAGGAGTTAGTTAAAAAAAGGATAATTATTACGCAAGGCAAATGATATTACAGCTTGTAGGAGAGATTGATTCCAAGGAAGAGAGTAATTATCACATCAATGTACAGATATTACATTCTTAGAAAGGACTGATTATTGGATAAAGAATAATTATTACATAAAGCTCAGCAGTATTCCGGTTCATAAAAGAAATTAATTTCAAGACGAAGAACAATTGCTACATAAAGTTCGAAAATATCATATTTTGCAGAGAAATTATTTATTCGATAAATATTATGAGAGTTCAAAAATCTCACATTTTGCAGAACATTATTAGATAAGTAAAAATTATTACGAAAGTTCAAAAGCATAGTTTATGGAAAAGGTATTACATAAAACTCAAAAATATTTTAGAAATAATTACAAAAGTTGAAAGCAATTAATCTCGAACTCAAAAATATCTTAATTCTTCGAAGCTCATGACAGGAAAAAAGATAATTGCGAAAAAAATTCGAGAGTTTATCGGTCGAACGTGAATTTTAAAAAACTTTTATCTTTCGAGCAAAAGTGTATTTTAAAAGTTTTAAGTTAAAGGTCTCACAACAATTATCAAGTTTAAAAATAAACCTCTTTAGTCATTATGAAGACAAAAAATTCTAATATTTGGTCATGTAACAAGTATGAGCATTCATCAGAGATATAAGTTTCGAACAGATATTTGAGTCAAATTTCGGACTGATTCTGTTAGGAAATCGAAGGATTCGGATCCAGATTGAATTAGTTTGATTCAGACCCCGCATGTTTAGAAAATTGACAAATCTGTTCCCTATCATGAGGAAATTTAAAAATAATTATAGATAAGATAAAAAGTAACAAAATTATTACTATTTCATGAATGTGTCATTTTTGGAAAAAAAATGTGACAAATTTGTTCTGAAAAATCTCAAAATTTAATAAAGGTAAAAATTATATTAGAAATGAAATTAATTTTTTATATTATTAAGTTATAAGAAATGTGCATTTTTTTCTTCTTGAGATTTCAGGAAATGATTTCATTTTAAAAATATCCTTAAAATACTTCTAGTTTTATTTTTCGAACACGGTAGAAACTGAAGAAATTTTACTTTTTTCATGTATTTCCCACGGACAAAAATAGGATCCGATGTTGAATTGAGATTATTGAAATAAACAACCACTAATCGAATTTAGTATCCAAAAAGGAACCAAACATCATTCTTATAAGATTTATGTGGTTCTGTTGATCTGTCTTGCACGAGTATTTTTCAGGTAGTGGTCATGAGACAAATAACATTTGCTTTTTTTATTATGAGCTTATTTAATGGGCAGCCAGACATCTTTCATACCGGAACCAATTTTTTAATGATAACTTTACTGTACATAATAAGGATGTATTATAAGTATTGGTTTCGACATGAATGGCATTTACCTTTCCCTAATTATGAACTTGATTAATGGTTCTTTAAAATTTTTCATCCTAGGACCAATGCCTTTTTCAAGGCTCCCGCGCTCTCTCGCACTATAAGGGTGTATTCTAAGTAACGGTCCTGACAAGAGTGACGTTTTTACATCCTTTTGACTAAGTCCCTGTTAGTAATCTTGTAATTAAGGAAACTCACAACTTTGGCTGCGATAGATCTTGTAAAATCCACTTGAAACCAAACTTCGACGAAAATTGAAATCACACAGAGGATTTCGATAACTTGAGCTGCTATCACAAAGTTGAAGATTTCATCGAGGACATAGAGGTTCTGATTGACTTGATATCTCTCGTTCAAGGACAAGTTCGAAGTTAAGCGATTCTTTCTCAACTTGTGATTCCAACGACGTGTGAATAACGCACACTTTAAAGGTACAACATTAAAGTTAATTTTGTAAACAAAAATAAGGATTCATACTCGTGTGGAAAATACAAAGATTAGGATTAAATTCAAAAAACAACTTACGACAAAAGTTCCGGTATCGAAGAGCAATATCACGATGTAGAGGATATTGAAATTAGAGACGAGAACCAGGCTGATCGTCACACTGAATATAATAGCAAAGAATTGCTGAAAGTCATCATGTTGAATAAATTAAAAAATAAATTTCTATAAAATAGTTTCGAAACAAATTTACAGAAAAAGTAATCAACTCGAGAAATTCGTTTTCACTTACAGTAAGCAAGAAATAAAGGAAAACCCTTGTCTTCGTACTTTTTTCATAAGATTTCAACATAATAGTGATGTACAGTATATGGAGTACAGTACCTGCGAAGGAGCACCGAATCACATAGGATCCATAGTTGAAGACAATGAGAATTACAGTGAGCCATTCTATGGACAATCCTCCAAGGATAGAACCCATAGCCAAGGTATTTGAGTAATAAAAAATACTTATCGTCCCTGAGAGAATTGATCCTTGGAAACTACAGATTACAAAAATTAGAAATTCCATTTTCAGCAATTTTAATTTTCGAATATCTACGGAAATTATGTAAAATAAAATCAGTAAAATAATCAATGTGTTTAGAACGATTGAACCGACGGATCCAATGAAAGCAGTTTCATGTAGACAATAAGAACATGTCGTGTTCCCTGAGTTATTCATTTTTCGATGATATGGTTCACTGTAGTTCTTCTAGTTATAGTGGTAGATGTAATAGTTATAATTATATACCTTACTGTGTCTCTCTAAACTACAGCAACAAATAGTGATTTTGGTTGCATGGAAGCCGCAATAAATTCTTAGGTTACAGTAAGAATTCAAATAATTTTAATAAAATGAAATTCTCTCACTTCTCGACCTATACCAGAAGGTTAAGTAAATGTGATGACATGGGGTTCACAGTAGCACATTAAAGTAATGTGCTGGACGGTTATGATACGTTTTCGAGATTGTGTATTGAATTACTTCGGCAAGTCAACTGGTGCAATAAACTTTAAATCTAGAACCCGCCTAAGGTAGAAAAGAAAAACAAAATAAGTTTTCCCACAGACGTTAGTTTTGAAAAATTACAACAGAAGATTTGTTTTCAGAAAAGCTTAAAAATAAATTGATTTCGATCTTCCAAAGCTACAAAAGTTACCTTTTTTTAGTAAACTGTCCTTTCTTTTTTAATACGTAAACTAAGAACTTAAAAAATATGAACTCGAACGTCCGTTTCCGAAGTCTCAAATTACTTTGGAGTACTACAATAAAAAACAAAATTACAAAAATTAAAAAAGTTTAGAAATTTAAAAATATTCAAGTTTTTGAAATTTCGAAGACTCCAAAATCTTAAAGACTTTAATTGGTTTGAATGAAATTTAAAAAAACAGAAAAAAAATTTGCAGCGGATAATGACAATATTTGTGAATAAAGAGTGGAGTTTGGGAATAAAAAAATGCCGTCTAAGTGCAGAGAAATCTTGAGGAAATGAAATTAAGCATAATTGTATATAATCATTATTGAGAACTGTCCACTTGATTCCTTATTTAAAAAGTTCTTGATCTTTATTCGGAATTCATCTAGTTATTTTTATATATTGAAATTAAGAAAATATGCATTTTAATTCAGCTGGTCCCAAGCAGAAAAGGCTTCAATTTCCGTTCGAGAGTCGTTGGGTGGATTTTATTTTTTTTGTCTATTTGTTTAGAATAAAATTACGTCCATGTAGTCACTTTCCTCAACCTATGATGAGTATAAAACACGGAACTTCATTTTAGGGATTTTTATTAAAAAGTATAGATTTCATATGAATGGTCTCGGATGAATTTTCTTTATTTTTGAAATAATTTGAGATCGGTGTTTTCCATTGAAACTTCCTCATACTTGTTTCTAATCATAGAACTCAACTCTGAAATTCAACCTCAACTCCAACGTTAACCCCCAACCCCAGTCCTGCCTCTGACCTTATTTCGAAATGCAGCTCTGATTGAATCCAGAAACTCGACCCAATTCCACAATATCCCCATTTTGTCCTTCCTCAGCCCCTCCTTGCATTCTTAATGAAGCTGATTTCCCAAAAATTTTCATCCATTTTTATCTCTAGCTGTTCTGAAGTGCAAGATTCCAGAGCAAAACGAACAACATCTTTTGTTAATTTTGTTTTTCTCAATAGATGTTCTGATTTCCACTCTAAGAATTATAAGAATAAATTTACTTTTAAAAATAGTCTGGACGTCAATTTCCGAAATTTCGGATTTTATTCTTGGAATTATACCATTATGAAAATCAAAATCAAAATCAAATTACTTTAAAAAGTAGTCTAGACAAGAGTTTCTGGACTTCTTCGGGAATATTCAAGAGTTGAGTTTTGATGTTCATTCAAAAATTTTTTAAATGTGAAGTCTTTGTTATAAAAAGTCTCAAGAGGAGTTTTTTAGACTTCACAAATTGAGCTTTGTTATTTCCTGCGTGAGAACATATCATTATGGAAATTGAAGATGACTATTTAAAAAAACTATCTCGTGAGGAATTATCTGCAATTTTCGGACTCTTTGACTTAACATGATTTGTTCAAAAACATATTATTACAAAAATTGGAAAAACTGCAAAGTTGTCCTATGACGAACTTCCCGAATTATCTAAAATCTCTCGAACTATTTCGTACAAGTTTTTGAACTCTGCCATCATGAAAGTAGAAAAGTAAATTCCTCTCAAGATGAACCCTTCAGATTGTCTAGAATCTTTCGAACCTTTTGTTCTAATTTTCCAAAAAAACCATTTTCTCACAAGAATTGGAAAACTATACAAATTTGGCTCGAGACACGTCTCTGAATTGTCTAAAATCTTCGGAACCCTTTATGTTAATTGAAGTCGATGGGTCTTTCAAAATACTTGAAAAACAAACATTTCCATGTTTTTCTTTTTTTCAAAAAAAATTTCAAATTCTAATTTTCTCAAAGACAATTAGTTTTTGAAAAATAATTATATTGACTCAAGTCTCGAGGATCTAATTTTTAATTAAGTTAAAGTTCCACAAAAAATCAACTTCCGTTTCCAGATTATTATTTTACAGTAATCTTGTTTTTTTAAAATTTAAATTGGTCTTTTAAAAAATAAATCTGTTTTTAAAATTAGAAGTGTTTTCAGGATCCTTTCAATAATACTATTTTGAAAATCAGAAGTAATTTTTTAAAAAACTTCTGGAATAGTACTATTCTGAAAATAAATATAATTTATCTTGACAAAAATTTCCAGAATTTTATAATTTTTGTTCCAAGAATTTCCATTCGATTTCGAAAAATTTTAGCTTCACTAAAATCGCAGATAAATACGCTTATTTTTAGATTATTCTGCAATGATCTCGTTTTCTTTTTTACGAATTTAAATTAAAATTTACTTTTTTGAAAATAAAAGGTTCAATTTTATGAAGTTTATTTTTAAAGATTTTTTAAATTTTGTTTCAAATTTGCAATTCTGGAAATTTAATAAATTTCTGTGAATTTTTCTTCATTTTAAAAACCAAACTGGCTTTGTCACTTAAAAACAAATTTTGATAATGGGGTTTTTAGAAGCGCTTCATGGTCAAACGCATTTCATTATGGAACCACCCCAAGTTTTTTCCTGGGTTGTATTGATTTTTCATATTCACATTTAAAGCTATCCAGGTCGACCGTGTGATCTGTTTTCACAGGGATACGGTAGAAAATGTTATATATGTATGATTAAATTTATTTCGCTCTAGGACCATTTCCTACTTTCTCCAATTTTTATTAATTCCTTGTATTTTATCATGAAATTGTTTAAATTGATTAAGAATGGTATTGCAAAGTTACTGGAAAATAGCTTATGAATCATAAATGTTGTATCATCATGAAAACAAGTATTTCTATCAAGTTCTGGGATTTATCTCACCACAATGTTTTATAATTCTCCACTTGAGACCAAAAGTTATGGAACTTTTTCCGTACTTTTAGGAAGCTTCAAAAATAGCAAACAGATTCCGCACTTCTAGAATCTCATATAACATCCCATAATCTTATCCTAACTCTGTAATTAAGGAATCTTGCAATTTCTCTGCAAATACGATATTGCTTTGGGGTGTTTAACTTGCCTTTTCCGCTTCAAAATGAAAAAAATCGTCATTTGAACTAAAAATTGAAGTGTCGGTAAACAAATCCTACGGAGGAGGAATAAATTGAGCAACATTCGTGCCAGGATTGTTATTTGAAAATATTTGTATTATGAAAAGTAAAGATACCACTGAAAAATATCAGTTCTGGTATGAGGAGTGTTTAATTTATTTCTTGTGTACTTAATCATCGAGTCCTTAACTATCGTTTGTGTCAGGAGTGATGTTCTCATCTTGTAATTCTATTTTCGTCTTCCGATGACGTGTCCTGAGTAATGATCCCACCACGAAACATGCCTAATTAATTCTTCAATTAAGCTTCTACTTTTTGAAAATATTTATAAATAATTTTTCAGTATTTAGAAACTTATTTATTTTGACACAAAACTAATTGTTACTTTTTTTAAAAGTTTTCAAAGTTTCATTTTTCAAGTATCTTTTTCTGTCAATTGACACTTTTTATCCTGGTCCATATTTTTCCCTCATAATCTTTGGCTCTATGACACGCGAGTCACAATCCCAAATTAGTCCATAATTTTAGTGGCAGAAAATATTTGAAATTGACGTTGCGTTCCTGAATTTTGTCATACTGAGAATCCTGAAACTTTCTGGATTCTAGGGATTTTTTCCAAGAAAATTTGATAGAATATTATTTTTATTTGTATGTCTTTCCAATTATCGAAAATCAGAAGTTCTGGAGAATTCTAGATTCTCGGAATTTATTTCGAGAAAACTTCATAAAAATAATTATATTTTATCTTTGTTTTTCTAATTAGTTAAAACCAGAAATTTCCGAGGTCTTTGGATTCTTAGAATTCATTTTGAAACACTTTCATAAAACCAATTATTCTTAATTTTTGTAACGTTTTTCTAATAGTTCAAAATCCGGATTTTTGGAGGTTTCTGGACTCTTGGGACTCGTGAGAAGAAAATCATAAAAGTAATTTTCCTTAATTTTTGTTTTTCTGATTATTCCAAACTAGATATTTTGGGGTTTTTGGACTCTTAGAATTCTTTTAGATAATTTCGTTAAACAATTATCTTCAATTTTTATAAAAGCATAATTTTCAGAAAAGAAAACAAAGAAATCATGGAAATTCGTTTCGAGAATATTATTTTCGACTTTGATATACTTTCAAAAATAATTTCCAGAATAAGAATCATAGATATTTATTTCGAGACGGTTTTTTAAGTAAATTCCTGTAATTTTCTTCAGAATTATTTAGAATAAAAAACTCGGAAGTCTCTAGATTCTCGGGATTCGTGTTGAGATAATTTCGCAAAAATAATTATTCCTGGTTTTTATGGTCGTATGAATTTAAAATAAATACAGAATTATGGTCCCTGGAAGTTCCTGTGAAATTCCGGAAATCCATGCCAAGATAATTTGGTAAAAATAATTATTCGTAGTCTTCATAATAATGCACTTTTAGATTGAAGGAATGATATTCGGGTCTTAGAATCTTCTCTCTATAAAAGCTCATAAAAATCATCCTAAAGGCTTCTGATAATAATTTGATTTTAAAAGTATATAAATTCGGTGTTTCCAAGGATTCCAGAAGCTCCTTTCGAGATAATTTTATAAGAATTTTTGGTTTTCATGATAGCAGGATTCGAGATGAATTTCGAATCTCCTTAAATTTTTAAAAATTATTCGTCACTGACATTAATTTGAAATTCAAAATGGAAGTAGTTTTGCGTGATGCATTTTTCTGAAGAAAAAATTAAATATAAACAGACATCAGATTCTCAGGATTACCACAAATAAAGGAATCCTTCGAAGATAAAAAATATAGTTTAGGACAAGCAGATATACCCCAACTCACCTTGATAATATTGTTGATTAAGTAATTAATATATATGCATGTATATGTATATGTGTATGTATTATTCTGTTGCTATTTATATAACTTTTGTATTAACGTAGAGGGGTCTCGATTATACGAGCTGGGAACAGGGATAAAGATAAAGGATCCATGAGAAAGTGTTTTCCTATCCGAAGATGGGGAACTTGCATGGCTTTCTGAGCTACAAGAAAAGTGTTCAAATTCCCAGATGAATTTTTGAATTTGTGTTTTTGATTTCAATTCATATTTATATTTGTACATACCGTATTTCCGCTAAAATAAGTCTCGGAGCTTATTTTTTTCCATCGTCTTCTAAAGGAAGCTCATTTTAGAGGAAATATCGTATATTTGATACAGCTTTTTATCTTAACATGACTTTAAATCTTTCATTCTGTATAATTCTCATTTTTATTTTAATTCTTATCATTAAAGATTTAAGATCAGAATTTCAAAAACATCACTTTGCAAATATGACGCTATAAAAATTTTAAACCTTCTAAAAATTCTTTGCACGAATTCCTGGGATTTTTCGGTCGAAACTAAGAAATAACATTTTGTATTTACTCAATTCCATAAATTCTGAAAAGTATTGAGTAAATCTCTATAGCTGTAAACAAGTAGAAATTCAAACATTTTCTTCAGTTGGAAACAAATTTTCAGAAGACCGCCTGAGGCAATTTTTATGAGAACTTAAGTTTGGTATTTAAGAAGCTTGAATAGAGGATATTTTGGATCCCGGTTTCCTGTACTTTCTGACAATGAAGAGGAAGCTGTTTGAGAACTTTCGATCATTTTCGAGTTTTAAATTGTTTTGAAAATTGGTCAAAAGTGTTTTCGATAATTTTAGAATCTCAAGCTTTCCAAAACTGTTTTTTGATTTTTATTTTTGGAGTAACAAATTTAATATTAGATCATCATAAAACAGACTACAAAACTTCTTAAAGTTTTCGAGCGTGAAGAAAGAAGTGTAAAAATTATATTGCAATTTCTCATATCTGACACTTTTCCAGTTTTCCATTTTATAACTTTTTCTAGTTTTATAAATTTCTTGGATTTTTCGAATTTTATATTTAATAGTTCTTAATTTTCTATTTTTAAGGTTCAATGCTTTTTTGTTTTATTTTTTCATTATTATTCTTCAGTGGAACTCTCATTAAATTGTTATCATTATTTTCCCTCCAGGAAACTCTGTTGATGATTAAGTTACCTTTTCTCAAATATCAAATTTAAACCGTTCCAAAATTTCAAATTTCCAAGTTCAAAAGTCCAAAGGTACGAAATCCAAAAGAATCCTTTTTAATTTAAAAAAAAACTAAATTAACAAATTTAAATTGAGTATTGTTTTCCTCGACCTTGTTTTCCACTCGAAATGGGACTCCTCCAACATCGACCTTTTCAATTTGTCTTTTTAAAGAAATATTTTCCTTGAGGAAATTAGTCATATGTTTTTGTTAAATTAGAATTCAAAGTTTGACATAAAAATCCAGGACACTTGTCTCTCTGATAAATTGGTGTGTCAGAAAGTGCCTGAGGAAAAGTAATTGACCAAGCCAAATTGGAAGAGGTCCATATTATTTGAGAAGAAGGACATAAAAGTATTACATTCTCTGTCACGCCCCCCTGGCTCCCTCCGGGTCCCTGAGGCTGAATTGGAAAGACGAAAAAGCTCAAATTCGAAAAACCAAAATGTTTTTTAAGACTCAATTAACGGACTGACCAATGCTGTTTGACTTTTGTAGATTGGACTCTTCCGGAATGTAGAGGAAGAGTTTCTAATTTTCGACGTCTGCTTGCAAGTTTATGACCTCCTCCAAGATCTTATGGAAGATTCCAAAGTTTTTTAAAATGCCGTAGAACATGTCTAGTATCTAAAGAATCTGATAAAAATTCCTGAGCTCTTCCAGAATCCAATGCATGCTGTTCAAATAAATCTGGACAGTTGAACTTTGGAATCCTCCAAAATCTGCAGAGATTCGTGTTGAGAAAATTTCGTGAGAATTAGTTTTTTACAATAAAATTAAGTTTTCAAAAAAACGACTCTTTGACTAATTTACACTTTTATTCATGATTTCCGAGTTACGTCATACAGTAATTTCCATGACGAGGAAGGGAGTTTCCGAATTTCCATTTGTTGGCAGAGCATTCCATCGAAGAAGTTTTAATTTTTCGATGAATTGTTTTATAAAAGAGCTTGATTTTTTTGACGACATACTTCATTAAAGAAAAGTCTTAGTTTTTGACGAAATGTTTCATCAGAAAGAGTTTTGATTTTGAGTGAAATGCTTTGTGAAGAAATTTGGTTCTTGATTCTTTCTTAATAGACTTTAACTGTAATTGTCTTAATTAAAAATTTTCTTGTTCAGACCAAAAAAAAACTTAAGAAAATTTCCAAAAAAATTTTTGTTTTGGAAAATTGCACTGTTAATACCGACCTATTTTCTTCGTTCTGATGTACTTTTTAGTTTAATTATTTTTCACAGTAATTTTCTTGTTGAAAATTCGATTTTAATTTACTAGTAAAGTGTTCTGAACGAAAATTTTCAAGTTTTGTTTTGACAGTGTCCTGAAATACTAACTTCGTCCGGTTAGACTTTTAGCTGAAATTATTTTCAAGACAAGATGGTTTTTGTGTCGAAATATATACTCTGACTCTTATGGCAGGATATTCTTTGGATTTTAAATACATTTTTATAATACTTTTGCTGAAACTCAGAATCTGAATTTTTTTGGAGAAATGTTCTATGAACTTTCAAGACATTTTTACAGCAATTTTCTCGTCATGGGTCTGTATTTGTGTTTTTGACAAAGTGTTTCACGCTTTTTACAGTAATTTTCTCGTCATGAGTAAATTCCTTGACAAACTGTCTCGCCAATTTTAAACGTATTTTTGTAGTAATTTTCTCGTCGATACTCCAAATTTATGTTGTTAACGAAACATTCTACAAACCTTTGATATACTTATTAAAATACCCTTTGTCTCGGGAACCCGAGTTTTAATTTTCGCCGAAATGCTCTATGAACATTAAATGTACTTTTCGTGTCAAGAACCCGAATTTTAATTTTTATCGAGATAGTCCATGAATATTAAGTGAACTTTTTATAATAATTTCTGTCTCGTGAGCTACAACTGAAATTTCTGTCGAGATATTCTACGGATATTACGTGCACTTTTCGAAGTAGTTTTCTCTTTGAAAATTCAAATTTGAGGAAATGCTCGATGAAAGTTGAACAAACTTCAAATAATTTTCGTCTCGAGATTTCGAATTTAAATTTTTTGAGTGTTCCACAAATGTTAAATCTTTTATCCCTTTCAGGGCACTTTTACTTTTTCCATTGTTTGTGTCCCGTTTAGTTTAAAAGAATATTAGGAACACAATTACATACGGCGGGACGGATTTTTTTTCCATTTTTCAATGTCTGACGAGTTTGTTCCTTTTCGAAAATTGTAGAAAGTCAATTATTTTTTAAAATTATTTACAATATTTTTTCAGGAAGAAGTATTTCTTTTTTATGTTTCTAAAATGGACTTCGAGACACCATCACCTTCAGAGTCCACCTCAACAATGGGTACGGTAGACGAATATGGCGAATTATCTGAAGAAGACTGTACAGTATTCCCGAGTCCTGACAAAAGATGGTACTTCGTGGCTATTGCCGGGACATCTTTATCTATTGTCTCCATTGTTTGTAATATATTGATTGCATTTGTTCTTTTAAAAAGGAAATATGCTCATTTTTATTTCCTTGGATTATTGGCTGCTAGTGATACTTTTTTATCCATCTGCTATGGACCAGTCATCGCCATGGATGTCATCAAAAGTCGACTTCAAGTAAGTTTTCTAAGTTAAAAGTTTTCCGAGATATTTGTCGTTGAATAAGCAATGGTTGGGAATATTTATTCTCGATTGAATTTCCCTTCCATATATTTTGTAGTCTTTCTATCTATTTTCCTACCTTTTACAAACTGTGTATTCACAGTAATCTTAAACATATTTAGCGTTTTTCATGTATTAATTTATGTTGTTTTACTTTCCTCCTTATTTCGTACTTTGTATTACTTCTTTAAAACTGCCTTCGATGAATTTTTCATTGATTTTCTACTTCCATATTCTTCTTGATTTGCATATGCTGTCTTTGTGTTATCAACCTCTGGATTTTCTTCCCTTTGATGGTTTCCTGACTTTCTGGTTGTTTACAATCCAAAAATTTACTGCTTCCGTTTTCTTCATTTTTTGCATTTTTGGATCAGAAGGCACCCAAAAATTTTTCTATTAGATTTTCGGAAATTCCATTGTCGTTGCAAGAGACTTCCTCAAGGGATTTCCTCGAATATGTTCAAAACTCAAAATGCCCTTGTCGAAGTTTTTGAGAACTTTTAAAGCTAGAATTTTCCTTAGAAAATAAAATTATCGGGGTTTTTGAATTTTGGATTTCAGATTCTCTGGCTCACAAGACTCTACTGGAGCTACTTGGGACCTCTCTTGTCCCTCTGTCACGTCTCCATGACCTTCAGTTGTCTCATGATCATCCTGGGTACGATAGAGAGATTTTTAATCACAGAAAAATCACCTTTTCTATCTTGTTGGAGGAAAAGACGAAGGTACTTGGGGATTTCTATGATGGGACTCGCCTTGATTTTGAGAGGAACAGAAGTTTTCGAATACACTTTAAGGAAAAATGGAAATTGTACAGGATTGACAGAATATGAACCCATTTTGACGGAATTGACGACAGATTATCTTTACGGGACACTTTTTCGGTTTTATTTGAGAAACATTTTGACTGTCTTCTTGCCGTTTATGTTACTGGCATATTTAAATATCTGCATCGTGACGACTTTGAGGAGACAGCAGAGGTCCGCAACGATGTTCAGATTTGGATCGAGCGAACACAAAGTGAGAAATCCATGAATTTAAATAAATTAAATAGAAAATTTAGTTAAAAATCCGCTCTGCTACAAGGCTGTTGGTCTTGATCGTATGTTCCTACCTCGTCGCCAATGTCCCAAATGTGATAATAACAGCTTGGGAATACATCGACTTTGAAAGTACCCAGACAGAAAGTCTATTTGAGGTCAGTAAATTATTATCGTGTTGAAAGCGGAATTTGTACCTAAAAGTACCTTGTAATTTTTCAGATTTATGAACTACTAACAGACATCATAAGTGTGCTCTATGTCTTTGTCTGTGCTACTAGGCTGCCGTTTTACTTAGTATGCAACCAGGAGTTGAGATCTGCTTTTTACGAATCCCTCTGTATCCGGAGCGATGGTTTCAAGACCATTCCTCAAAAGATAGAATTTTCTGGGGAACAAAAAATCTCCGTCAGCGCGTAAGTTTGGTTAATATGAATTAATATTAATTTATGAAAATGAGTCAATTGGCATAAATTAATGACTTGGCTCATATACATTAATATGAGTTAGCTGGTATTAATGGACATGAATTTATTAAACTTATTTTCAGTCAAAGATCAAACCTCGGGACTGAATTTGATCGTCTCGCTATAGCGATCGCGGGGTCAGGATTGATCACCCCCAAAGTCTCGAATGTCTCGAGTCCCCAGAACCATGTAAATGGGATAATGTTCACTCACTCGAATGGAACCAACGGATTTCATCAGATCGAAGAGCCGTTGATTATCGAAAACCCTCTAGCAAATTTTGAGACGAAAGAAAAACTGCATGACGATTTTGATTAAATTTCTTTCATTTCCTTGAAATACATCTTCATCGTCGACTTTATGGCATATCTAGTGATGTAAAAAGAATAAAATACAATATCTAAATTCCTTGCTGATTGACAAGGATTTCGTAGTTTTTGAAAGAATGCATATAATTAAAAATAAAAATACAATATTTAAAATTTTATTTCAGTAAGTTCTCTAAATTCCTTTATTTTCAATTTTAAGCACGAACAATGGAAACTGCAATAAAAATAATACGAAAAGTAGAACGTGGAAAAGTTAAGTCATCAAGATTAATTAATTTTTTTCTCCTTCACATTCAATTTCTTCGGAAACAATCTTGGGGGTTTATAGACACCCTCATTACTTTTGGACGCTTTGCAGCCGAACATTGGACAAACTTCTTTCGAGGGAATTGGTTGAGGACAAATGGTGAATTCACAGAAGAAACAGAAAAACTCGATATCATTTTTGAAGATCGCAGGCAGAAACTTGCAAGGATCGAGTACAGTCATCGCCATGTAATTTGCCCAGACGAAAGTTCCGATAGTGTCAGTCACATTAATGCACGTAGGATTGCCATCGTAGATGTCGCAAACAAGGCTTTCCAGAACAGGGATGTAGTTGGGGTCCCAGCCAGGGATCTGACCCCAGCTCACCTGCATCCCCTCAGTAAAGTATGTTACCTGGTTACAGTA
Organism: Halicephalobus sp. NKZ332; assembly: GCA_009761265.1. NCBI lineage: Eukaryota > Metazoa > Nematoda > Chromadorea > Rhabditida > Panagrolaimidae > Halicephalobus > Halicephalobus sp. NKZ332. Next base: position 5,156 of record VOSG01000466.1, on the reverse strand, counting down.
GAGACATTGCTCGACATTGTATTTTGGAGGCTTGGAATCATCGGCAAGTGTGACACAAAGAAGAGAAAATGAAATATACTTTAAATCATGAAATTAAAAATTAATAAATGTCCTTACCAAACGAGAGAAAAACAAAGTACTTCATTTTTGAAAAGTGAAGAATCAACTTTTTTAAAATGATAGATGATTATATAGGACTTTTTTATGTGCTTTATCTATATAACTTAAGACGCCTTTTCTTATAAGAAATCATGGGGCAAAAAAATTATTTTTTACATTTAGAAATTATGGTTAATTTCCTGCATATCATCCAAGGGGATGCATTCCAATAAATTAAGCAAAAAGGATTTCGTTGATTTTTTGTTTCGTTCCCTGATCAAGAAAAGCATTTTTGACCTTTCAAAAGAATTGGTTTCAGAACCGAATAAACTCGGATTCTAACCTTTTCACTTTCAAATAGAACCAGTTCAAAAATCGGTTTAAAATTTAGTCCAAAGTTGAACATGGAAATCGGTTTAAAAGTCAATAGCTCTGACCAGAACTGTATAGAGTCGGCTTTTTTAATATACTTTATTGCTCAAAAATTGAGAAATCGTTGATTTAGAAAATATCGAGATCATTTCTAATATTTTGTAATAACAATGATTGAAATAATATGAATGGCCAAAGTTTAAGATTCTAGAGTTGCTCTCAGAGGGGATTTTCAAATAATCGAACTTTGAATTTTGATATTTGACAGCAATCGATAGATAATTAAATTACAAAATTATTGCCCAAACCTAAATCTTCTTTTGATGTGGAACTTATCCCTAACGAATCTAGTGTTTCTATCAGTGTCCATATGAATAAAAAAATTTTTCCCGAGAAATCCAGGGAAAGTGAAACAGGGATATTTTCGAAATAATGGTTTGGCTTGCACTTTCAGCTTCTGATTTTTTGAGCCATTCCTTTCTGAGCTCTGTGAATCATCACCCGGTAGATCAAACAAACGAACGTTTGCCATTATGTATCAATGCATTAAAATAGCTTCCGTGCATTGGTACACGAGAAATAATATACCGACACGTCATATTAATGCATTGGTATATGAGGAATGACAACTAAAGTATTACTCTTAGTATATTGATATATGAATAACAGTGTATCTCATATATCATATTAATGCATCTCATGCACGAGAGCCTTTTCAATCTATTATTTTGTGTGTAGATCAAACAATCCTTCTTCCTTCTTTGTTCCCCCTGAGTACCGACGTGAATGTTTCTGGAAAAAAGGACTGAGGTCGTCAGCTGGATAAACTGAGAACCCGGATTTAACATAAAAGCAAAAGATTAACCATATTTTCAATTTTTCCGGATGCAACGGTTTTTGTTCATTTCTCTCTTCCTTTATTTTTGTTTCTCTGGTGGAGAATTTACTTCCGTGATTAAACTCAGAAGTAAAAGACAATCCACTTGCTCCAATGGTGGCACCAACACTGGGATCACCTGCACTCCTTCGACCAACTGTCAGAACTTCGCAGGTCCCACCGCAAGCTGTGTTGGGGGATATTGCTGTATCGGAGGATCTACAACTACTACCCAATGCCCTGGGAACAGTGTCTACTTGAGCAGGACCTGCAACACATACCTCGATTGCCAGAACTACATCCCTAATAGTGCTTGTATTAGTGGATATTGCTGTTCCACCAAGTTGACGAACCTCTGCTCCAGCGGGGGATCGGACACAGGAGTCCGGTGCGCGACGAACACCGATTGTCAGAATTCGTATGGGCCTTCCACCACCTGTATGAATAACGTCTGCTGCACAACTTCAACCTCAGGTGGTCAGTGTAGCAACGGTGGAACCGTGATTTCCACGGGATGTAACACTTACACAGATTGTCAAAACAGGAACCCTTCTGTAGTAAGTTACTGTCTGAATGGAAATTGCTGCACAAATCCAACCACTGGAAATTTCCCGTTGTGCTCTAGCATCACTAGCTACCAATCCTCCCAGTACAGTTGCAGCACCTATTCCGATTGTACCAGATATAGCACTAATCTGGGTTGTGTTATGAGTCAATGTAAGTTTAACTGGATTAATTCAGTTCTTAACTATTCTTTCCAGGTTGTCGTCTCAGCTAAAAATCAACTATACCTCCAAGATCATCGAAAACCTAAAAAAGACCCAAAGTTGAGCTTTGACAACATTTGTGTGATTATTTTGAATTTCGTAACTTCCTCATTTCGTATGCGAACTGTAAATCAACGAAAATTTCCACATTTTTTCTTTGTGAAATTCAACAATAAACATCGCTAATATATTCAGTACACTGTGAAATATAAGTCAGGTATTGAGTTGGTCAAAAAATTCATTATTAGTTGGCGAGATATGGGATCTAGTGGTTGAGAGGAACCTAGAAGCTTCTCTCCGCTACTGCTCCAGCGGTATAAAAAGGCGATTGCGACACTACATTAGCTAGAAATGTCTTCGATATCTCAATATCAGCTGGAGACAACTATTTTCTACAAGTAGCGACGTGGCAGCAGCGACATCAACAACACATTCAATGACACCTGAAGCACCATTTGAGCAAGAAAATGTTCGCGAACATCGACGACCTCATATAGATGTCGATTATATTGTTGATTAAAGTTAGGTTTCAACAAAGATAAAAAAATTAAAAGTAGTCGGATTTTTTGGAAGAGCTTTTTGATTAACCCGATACATCCTACCCGCTCCACATTGGGTGTAGAATCTTTCTATACTAAAGAACATATTCAAGCAAAAATATTAGATATTTTTAAATATTTTAGCGCAATAATAAATTTCTAAAACCAATACATAACCGATCAGCACACGGTCGTGAACGTGTTAGTCCATTTTGTGTGCAAATCAAACAATCTTTCTTCCTTCTTTGTTCCCCTATCAAGTTGAATATTCTTGAGAAAAAGGACTGAGGTCATCAGCTGGGTAAACTAAGAACACCGCATTTAATATAAAAGCAAAAGATCAACCATATTTTCAATCTTTCAAGATGCAACGGTTTTTATTCACTTTTCTCGCTTTTTATTTTTGTTTTTTCAATGGAGAATTTACTTCCGTGATTAAACTCAGAAGTAAAAGACAATCCCTTTGTTCCAATGGTGGCACCAACACTGAAATCCCCTGCACTCCTTCGACCAACTGTAAGAACCTCGCAGGTCCCACCGCAAGCTGTGTTGGGGGATATTGCTGTATCGGAGGATCTATAACTACTACCCAATGCCCTGGGAACAGTGTCTATTTGAGCAGGACCTGCAACACATATCTCGATTGCCAGAACAGAGTCCTTCATAGCGCTTGTATTAATGGATATTGCTGCTCCACCAAGTTGATGGACCTCTGCAACGGTCAGGGACTGGATACAGGAATCCGGTGCACGTCAAGCACAGATTGTCAGAATTCGTATGGACCTTCTACTACATGTGTGAATAATGTCTGCTGCACAACTTCGTCCTCAGGTGGTCAGTGTAGCAACGGTGGAACCGTGATTTCCACAGGATGTAACACTTACACAGATTGTCAAAACAGAAATCCTTCTGTAGTAAGTTACTGTCTGAATGGAAATTGTTGCACAAATCCAACCACTGGAAGTTTCCCGTTGTGCTCCAGCATCACCAGCTACCAATCCTCCCAGTATAGTTGCAGCACCTATTCCGATTGTACCAGATATAGCACTAATCTGGGTTGTGTTACGAGTCAATGTGAGTTTAACTGGATTAATTCAATTCTTAACAATTCTTTCTAGGTTGTCGTCTCAGCTAAAAATCAACTATACCTCCGAAACCATCGAAAACTTAAAAAAGACCCAAAGTTGAGCTTTGACAACAGTCGAGTGATTATTTTGAATTTCGTAATTTCCTCATTTCGTATGCGAACTTTAAATCAACGAAAATTTCCGCATTTTTTCTTTGTGAAATTCAACAATAAACATCGCTAATATATTCAGTACACTGTGAAATATAAGTCAGGTCACTTATTCTGACTAAATTGAAAATAATCCTGATTATACTAAAGGAATAGAGTGCATAGAATATGTCCAATATATTGAGAATTATGATGATTACGATATAGGTAAAAATATTATAGGGAAAAGACATCATTAATTTCGTGTAAAGGAGTTAGTAAGCTTCCGGGATTATCATTGTCTCTATCGACGAAATAGAATTTATTTGGACAACAGAGATCAACAGATTTCATTTTTTATTACTAACACCCTGATCCCCCCGAATGCAATTAGGAGTTTTCCTTTTTTCAGCTATTTGAAAAGCTCAAAGAATGATACAAGGAACACCAATACACTGATCACAATATTTTTAGAAATAGGATCACTTTTTTGGATCTATAAAATAAACAAATTTGGAAGAGAAATCTGGAGAAAGAGTATTTGACAGGGAATAGTTCAAAGTGTACTTTATTTCATTCGACGATGTCTGGATTGCTAGAGAACACCAAGTGAGCTTTGAGAATGACCGCTCTGAGAGCTCAATTTCACCGTGATCTTTATCAATGTTATGCAAGCAATAAAAAAGGACAGATGCTTGAAAGATGATTTGCGTAGCTATTGTCATTGATACCATAAAAGAAATCGGAGGGAGTGGCCGAGTCTGGTATAGATCAGTCCTATTCTCGAACATTTTCACTTCGGAAACGTTTCAGAGTATTCTTTTTAGATGTCACTCTTGTTTGACCGTGCCTACAAACTCGGATGGGGATGTACTCCGACCGGTCGGCTCGTTCCCTTCAAAGGAAGTCCCCCTGATTGCCAACAACATCTCATTAATTTCTCTACCTTTAATCGTCCATCTACCGTAACATGCGACAATCCGCCCACTTTCGTGAGTCCCAAACTCTTTTATTCATTAATAAAATGACTTCTTTAGTACTTGGGGGAACTGCTCAAGGAAGAATGCAGAAGATTTTTCGACTTTTGCATCCTCTTCAGCGAAGAAGAATATTGGAAAATCACTTGGTCTTTGATAAGAAGGAAAGACATATGCGAAAGTCTTCCGGAGTATCACCATTACTGTAATTTGTACATCAAGGAGGTTAACTACGGTATCGACTTGAGGATTTTTTTCCCGAAAAAGGGTCTTCCAAGTGATCCAGAAAAGGTTAGAGATTAATTTTAG
>VOSG01000465.1:0-12956 GCA_009761265.1 Halicephalobus sp. NKZ332 | reverse complement strand
AGATTAATCTTCCGGACATCAGACAAAGGTCCTTGTGTTCTGAAACTAAGGTTTGAAGTTTTATGATTTAAGATTTAGGATCTACAGTAAGAATTTTCGGAAGCAATTTCGAAATTATTTTGGATAAAATTGTTTTTTATATTTGTATCTTGGACAATAATCAAAAATAAGGATAATCGTTACGACACATGATTATTATTTACCACTAATCAGACAACAGCTACAATCATTTCGATATCTACTTGTTCCTTGTGACTCAACAAATACAATAAAATAGTAACGAAAATATTTTGTGGAGTCTGCAGATACTGTAAATTTTAAGTAATCAAAGAGCAATGATAATCGTTTGGAATTTCGTTATGAATTATGAGGTACTCAAACAACCATATCCCTCGAGGTACCCTGTCATTAAGTGCAGATAATCAAAGAACGATTATAATCGTTCCACGTCTCAGCTATTAATTTAGAGTTCAAAAAAATAAACACACTCATTACAAAACTCTGTTATGGATTTTAGAGCCTCGGAAAAGTAAACATATTTTCCACAGGACCATGTTATAAGTTTGTAGGATCCAAAAAATAAGTAAATTCATTACAGACCCTTTTTATTGGTTCAAAGTCCTGGAAAAACGGTTACATTTCCATAAAGCCATGTATTAATTTCCAGAGTCCCTAAACTCCGTGCTTTGGTGCTCAACTGACGACTTCCGACAAGCCAAACTATGACTAGTCTCTTCGTCACCAAAAATGGTCAAAGATGACGAATCTGGACATGTGCTCAATTCCAGTCGAACAATCATCCCAAATTTTTTCCAAAAACCACAGTAAACACGAAATTTCCGAAATTTCCAAAGTTTCAAAAGTTAACAAATTCCGACGCAGTTTTCCACCAAATGAGGGACTGATCGGCTCTCCAAAATTCCTCAACATTCCTAAAGTGTTTTTTTTTCCTAGAATATGACGTCGGGAAGAAAATTAAAAGGAACTTCTCATTTTTCTGAATTTTCATCAAGTGAAAGAATGATCGACTTTGAAGTTTCATAAAATTCCTCAGAATCCTTAGTATTCTTTTTTCTCAAAATATGATGCTGGGAAAAAATTGTTTAAAAAATTTAAGAGACTTTTTTTATTTCTCTAAAATTAGGAATCATAACATTTCGAAAATATTTTTGACTAATGTTTCGATAACGCAATAATCCGAAGAAACCATAGAAATTAATTATTGAAACCACAATATTAAAAACAGATATGTTTGTGATAAATTTTTGAGAAAATTGTCATGAGAGGAATTTCTAAAATTTTCCAGTTGGAATTCAATTTGGAAATCTTCTAGTCGAGACTGAAAGCACGAAGATTATGAAAATTAATGTCTACTTGCCCCCACAAAGTTCCGCATTCGTGTATTCGGTTCCGTATCACATTATCCTAAAAATAGAAACAGCTATATCGAGATTGAAAATTGTCTCAGATGATTTTCTAGAAATTTTTCCTTGAGACCAAAAATTATGAAAATTAATGCTTATTTTCTCCATCGAAGTCCTAAATTTGTCTAGTAGTTTTCGAGATATTAATATGCGGAGGAAAATTGTTCAAAGAAATTACCCCAACACAATCTTTTGAAACTCTCCAGTCGGAATCAAACATCATGAAAAGAACAAACGTTAATGTGTGTTTTCTCCCATAAAGTTCTAAAATTATCCAGCAGTTTCTAAAAACAGTAAACTCAATCAAGAAAATTTCCCTTGTAAATATTAATTCTGAAAGTCATCTACATTATTAATTTTTGATTACTTTCTCTGCAATTATCCCCGGATTACTGTGATTGGTACAAATCAGACACAATTGAGTTAATACTCTAGGAATTTTGAGGATTTAACTTTAAATTTCGAGAATTAAACATTCCGCCTCCTTGCTCTCATGTAGTAGTCTTTAGATCCTCTTTGGAGTTCTCTTCGAAGAAAAATGAAAAAACTCGGATAATTTAGAATTCTAACGCCAAAATGCACTTTTTGAAAATAAAAAATTTCTCACAGAGGGGAAATAATATCACAATGAGCCTACTGTAGTTCAATGGAATTTGACAATCAATTCGAATTTGGAATTCTAATTAAAAAACCTCCACATCATAGAATTGAAATGAAACTTTTGCGGAGTGTTCTCGAGACGAAGTTCTCAAAAACCCCAGACTTCTGGAATTCGGGGATTTTGTTTCAAGAGTTTCTGCAGCATTTTCTAGATTTTATTTTTTCAGAATTAGAATTGCGCGCCAAATTGGAATTGTTCCAAATGACATTGTTTTAAAAGTGTGACTTTCCATTGAATGGTCTCGAAATAAATCTCGATTGCCACATAATCTTCAGAAACATTTTTAAAACTCGAAATGAATTTGTTGATTACATTGCTTTTTGATGCTTTTCTAACGTGCAGAATCCTTTTTCCAACGAAATCCTTCCAATTTCCGGAAACCGAAGATGCCTCGTGCCTCCACAAATTTTTCGGATTTTCTAAGAATTTCCAGAAATCCAACTTTCTAAAAATGGATAAAGGAGTTTATTCTTTCCTATTTTAGTATCTTTATTTATGTTTATCGAATACTCTGAGCTCGCTTATTTCCGGATTTAGACTACAAAGAAAAAATTCTCTAATCTCATAGGGATGCGCGAAGCAAAAACAAAACCAAAGGTCCATAGATCAGACAATCTCAAAAATCGGTTTGTATTATTACGCTAAACAGCAACAACAAGGATAATAGATCATAATAATGTTTACCACAATTAATCAGGGAAATTGTAATTCATACATGGTAAATGATAGTTATAATTATAGATGCAATAAGTATTGAAATTGATATCAAAAGTAATATCCATATTAACATTAATATCAATATCGACATGACTATTAATGCTAATATTGATATGGATGTTAGTATTAGTGATAATTAATTTTTGTTTACTGTGTTTTGTTACTTTATCTGTAGAGAATAATGAAAATATATAAAGGAATTAAAAGGACAAAATCTCATCACAGATGTCGAGGAGATGATATCATAAAAATAAGAAAAAACACTTTTGATAGAACTTTCTCGACAGGGATTTCCAAAGTACTCGACCGTATATTATCAACTAATCCTAGTGAATCTGGATAAAAAGAGATCACAGATTATTTCCATTAAATTATGTTTTTACTAAGTGCAAAAACCCGCCAAATTCAGAACAAGGACCAAGTCTGACTTTGACAACATAAACATCCACTAATTGGAGACGTCAATTCAAAACTTTCCCGTTCTCGATTAAAAAACGATAATCTAAATCCTAATCTTAAGGTTAAAGACCATCTTTATCTCCCTCCGATCGGTCAAAGATCAGATTTCATTTTCTCTCTCATTCGTTATCAAACAATCCACTTTTACACACAACAACAAAAACCATACAATTTCTCAAATTATTACTTAAAAAGTACTTTCCTAATTTCACTCCTTTTTAAAAACAAAAGAACTAATCTTACTGTAATCCAAATCCCGAAATCTCCGAATCCAGAAAAGTCACTACTCATCTCTTTCAATCAGAATCCAAATCTCGCTCCAAGATCAGTTTCCATCAATTTCCCTTCGAGATCAATTATCTCTCAAAATTTTAAAATTTTCGCCGATGTTCTGGCTTCTTTAAAGGGACAAAATAAAAATGCAGATCATCTTTGAGAGCTTTCTTTCAAGTCAGAATTCTGAAACTCCAAGAGACCAAAGTGTTGGACTTTTTCTAGAAACGCAGATTCAGGAAAGAATTCCAGGAAGATTAAACTAAGAATTCCGAAAAAAGGAGAAAAATCAAAAAAGTTCACAACATACAGTCCACAAAAAATAAAAAATAAAAAAATAAATCTATGAGGTAGTTCTGAATGCTTCCGGAGGAATCTGCGATCTAATTTCGTTGAATCTTCTTCCAGCTTCTTCGTAGTCGAAATTATTGTCTTCCAAACATCTTTCTGCGAAAGGAAGTGTCATTCCTGTTTGTGCCGAAAACCGTTCTATCATTTGGCGCCTCATATTGGCATCGATTGGTTGAGGAGTTGGAGGCGGGGCGGTCACAACGATAGATGGAACAGCACCCGTGATATTTTCTCTGGGAGGCTGATGAAGCCCAGAAGTACCAGGAAGTTCGACAGACTGAAATAAGTATTTAAATAACATTAAACCGAGAAAGTTAAAGATTAATCTGCTTGAAACCATTAAAGAGACGTGAAACCATTCAAATCTCATCTTCTCAGCCGTAATATTTCCTTTTTTGAACAAAAAAGCAATAAATGGCTTCGTGGTTTGCTATTTTAAATTGATCACTTTTCGTATCTTTTCTGATCTTTAATTCGCTTCCAAACTTAACACCACTATTTAGCAGTCGTTTCGAATAACTCTTCTCCCCAATAATTACTTAAGAATAAGCACTTTCAGTTAAAGCTTAAGGATAATTGCTGTTCTCAGCAACCACCAACTCCGAAAAAATTCAAAAACATTCAACATATGTATCAAATAAAAAACAGCATAAAGCAGGAACTTACTACAAGTGCAGCCGTAGTCAGATTCTGACGATAACTATCCGCGAGATTTTTCGTTACTGGAATGATATGCCATGTGTCAAGAACAATAGCCATTGTCCTGAAAGTTTTCGTCACCATCACTTACAAAGTTCTCAAACTTACCCCGAGCCCGTTGAAAGAACAACCATATTTCTCATAAAAAATTTGAACTGTCGCTCATCATTACATGGAAGATCTCGGAAAAGACCTCTCAGTGTAAATCCACACATATTACCGTGGAAGAAATCGATATCAAGGAGAAAAGTTTCTTTCTGGTGTTGAGTAGCTGGCATTTTCGAAAGTTGTACAGCAATAGCCATTGCCCCATTGTGTCCGACACGTTCTGGGAAATTTCTCCACTTGTCTTCAAGTAAAATATTTCTGGATCCTCGCAAGTATGCAGAATAAACACCACTGAAACATCCAGTCATGAAAACACATTGCGTCACAATCCTAAATAAACTCACGCATCGCCTTTGGCATAGGGCTGAGTTTCGACGGTGTTGACAGCGTAACTAAATTCGGCATTTTCGTAGTACGCATTAATCAACAATTTCCTCTTGTTGACAGGGTCAGGATCGTCGTAGAGAATGAAGTATTCGTTCAAGAAGTTCTCCACCATCGCCTTCACACTGTCGTTGTCGGAATAACCTAATCTCATCTTCGGTAACAAGTGAGATCGTTTGTCTTCTTTGACGCCTGGAATCGCCTTCGGTTCGACGTTTACTCCATCCTAAAACTCCCGGTAAACAACGCTCTCCAAACAAAAAACATACCAAGTACGACACGTACGGTAGATACTTGTGGACGTCCCTGAAAAAATTATTCTATTGACGCTCGAAACTTACCGTCAAATGACGGGAAAGTAAAAAAGTAAAAATGTAACCAAAAGCCTTCCAAGACAAATCACATCATTCATCACCCAGTGGAAGGTTTTCGATATTGAAAGTGACGAATCAATATAGCACCTTGTATACTCGTCTGCCGTCGTGTAGTTTGTACAAAGTGGATTGTTTTCCACATGGAGTTTCTCCACTTCCCAGAAAGAGATTCGGTCGAGAACATCTAGTTTCATCAGCTAAAACGGAGATGAAAGTCACTTGTCCCAAAACTTTAAAACCTACGTCGTTATTCGACAAGTCGAGGATCTTGATTTTCTTGGCTCTAAAGCACAAAGTCGAAGGATAAATCAAAGACCTCAATCGATTATCCTTCAGACTCAAACCGGTAATATTCCCAAATTCCTTCTCCACGATATCACATACAGTGACCATGATATCGTTCCTTGAAAGACCACACAACATCTTCTTCGACGTGAAGTCAGAATCCCCTCCGAAGTCACTGAGATCCAATGTATTCGTGGCAGCATTGTAGCGCTTTCTGACGACGTTCGTGATCACATCTCTCAGTCTTCTGTCCAAGTTACTCCATGGGGCGTTGGATCTCCGCGAGTATATGGTTAATCTGTTCCCCCTGTTCTTCTTGTCGACGATTCTCTTATTCATGGCGACTATCGCAGCAGCTTCGGCACTGTCCATGACGTAGAATTCAATGTCGTTGTCCCGAATTTGAGGAGCGATGGGCCGGAAATTATCGACATAGTAGGAAATCGTCTTCAGAATGTGATGAAGTCCTGAGCTGGCACAGTGTTTGACGGTGACTTGGGTCGCGAACATGTTTCTCGTTCCGGAAGAAGCGTCGTGGAGCTGCTTACTTTGTTTCAGATAAGTGTGCATCTTCACATTTTGGACTTCCGATTTTCCACGAGCTGGGACATCGTTCTGAAAAGGGACTTAAATGGGATAGAGAAGTTGAATCTTACATCGTCATCAACAATGTCGGCTCTGGCCTGGATGTCGGGGTCTATGCTCACCAGGTCGTGTCTCCTGGTCCTCTGTCTGACGTCGGCATGAGCATTGCCTCTGGACCGGTAGTTCATCATCCTGTTGCTGAAAATAAGTCAGGAAATAGACATACGAAACCACAAAAAACATACTGAGGTTGGGAGTTGTAACGAGAATCAGCATTCATGATTTCCTCACAGTGCCGATGCTAATCCTGCAAATTATTACATTACCAATGCCAATATCATGCGGTAGACATTAAAGTCGGACGAGTCGAAGGAACATAGAATGATAAACCGAGGTAGTTGGTGATATTCGAATTTCAGGGGCGAGAAGAAATAAGATTACGAAAATTGTATCAGAGCACGTGATTTCGAAATTTCAGTCTGGAAACGAAATTCTGACAAGACAGATCGACATAGTTGGTGATTTCGAAATCAGAAAACACAGGAATTTGGTTGCGAAAGGATACATTGGAGTACCTGATCATTCCTAAACCCTGAGGCCAAAAGAAGGACAAAAGATGAATCCTAATTAAGCAGACTTCCTGTACATCACAACTCCGAGATCGAATATTTAAAGAAGGAAGCGAAAACAGAACTACAAGAGGGTGTACAGGGAATTTAGTGGTTTCGAAATCGGAGAGTCGGGAGAGGAACGGGAAACGAAAAATCGCGGTGAGACCGGGCTTGTTTCATTGATTTTTGTTTCGCTCCAATTTTTGTCGAGTTTCCTGAGTTCTTAGTTTCTCTCGAACTTTATTTTTTCTTTTTTTGTCGATTTTTTTTCTTCGACTAATGGCCCAGCCGAATAGTAAGTTTTTGAAGCAGTCTACATATGTAAAAAACCAATTTCTCCGTTGTTTTCGGAAAATGGAAATCGAACTTTCTAAAACTATTCATAAGGTTTAAAAGTTGGATTTTCCAACTTATTTTCGATACGCGAGGAATTAACTTCTCCTCACTGTTATCAATACATCAGAAATTGGTTTTTTCGTCGCGTTTAACATATGAAAACAATCTTTTTCAGTGTATTCGTCCTATGGTGCCGGTCCCAATGCAGGAGAGGGAGTCGATCCTCAACTGGTGCTTTTTTACATTCTGAACTAGTTTAAATTATCCTTTCCAGCAGTATCAACAACAATCTTGGAGCCAATACAGCGCTCCCACACAAGCGATTCCGGCCGCGCAGCCCCTAAACTCGTTCCCTCCTCCCTACTTCGACAAGAACATGCCCCCGCCACCCTATACCGCAGGGGACCAGCGTTCTGGAAGCACTGGATGGAGAAACAACAACACTTCCGGAGGTGGATTTGGTAGCGAGCCCAGAGATTACACGGTACCCCGTAATGACCGCGGAAGCCGATTCGACTCCGGATCATCTCGGTAAGCACTTTCTTTATCCTCGAATTTTTCCTTTAAGTACCAGTCGAAGAGCAAACTCAATTACTATGAAGGTCAGGAAAGCTATGGTTTTGTGTGTTTATAGTTGAAAGTTTATTAATGCTCCAATGTATCCGAGTTTAAGGTTTTTCACAGGTCCTGTCGGTCAAAGTAATCAAGAGAAGGTCTTCAAAGCTGTGGGGAATTACATTTTCGGTCGAAACCGGGTTTCTAACTCAAGTGCTTAGATACTTTTCTGAGTCGAAAATTAAAACCTCGTTAAAAGTTGATTTTGGGTTACAACACTTGATTTTTCGGTCGAAAGTGGTTTGGGTGATTACAGCAAACAGCAACTACAGTATCCTTATTACTATTACTTGTTAATGACGGTCATTCGCGTTTCAGACCGGGAACCGGTGGTCCCGGCGGAGGTCGATTCCAGAGAGGTATTTTTGAAATGATTAAAGATTTGGAAGTCCCTTTAAAATGATCCGATGATGATACCCATCCTTGCAGTGAAACTCCTGGATCCTCCGGAAAACCCCCGCTCAATCGGTTGAGCGGCTTTCTGGAGTCCGTTGTTGATGATCTGCTTGAAGGCCTGGCTGAGGATTTTTAGAATATATCGAAATCTATTTATGATAACTTAAAAGTCATGGAAATTCGGTTCACTGTTATTTGAAGTTTATATCAGAACCTAAATTACCGTTGTTCAGAGTGGAGCAAAAAGATCGAGTCCCCGAGGGTTTAATGTTCAAAAATTGGTTTTAAGTATGAAATAACTAACCTTGGGTTTATTTTCAGACTATTCAGGACCCCCTGGCGGCAACCGATACGGATCTCGTGATGGAGACAGTTCTGGAGGAGGACAGGTCGAAAATAAAAGAATGATTTTCATTTCTGGTCTTCCACAAACGTGCGTTTTTAGTTTTACAATGTTGTTAGAGATTTTCGGAAATTGGTTTCGAGACAACTGAGCTCGATTTCTAAATAATCGTACCTCCTTTATTTCGGTAATATGAAATCTACTGTTTTCAGCGTTAACGAGAACTTCATCAACGATGTTTTCTCTGGCGATTGTGAAATTGACGTTTTTGACAGCGGTCGTAAGATGATCAAGATCTACAGTGATCGTGGAGTTCCGAAAGGTGAATGCACCATCACTTACAGAACCGAAGAAGGAGCTGCCAAGATAATCCAAATGTTCAACGGCCAATGCTTCCCTGGATCGAGCAATGTTATGAGCATCAGCTATGCAAAGTTCTCTGGGGAGCGCAAATCCGGTGGCCGTGGAGGTTTTGATCGAGGAGGACGTGGAAGTTATGGCGGAGGAGGTGACCGCCGAGAAGGAGGCGGATACGGCAGAGACAGACAAAGCTATGGCGATCGTGATAGAGGATATGGAGATCGCGGAAATGACAGAGGATATGGAAGCGATCGTTCTGGAGACGATAGAAGAGGAGGCGGAGGATATGGTGACCGAGGAGGAAGAAGCGGCGGAGGCTTCGGAGATCGTGGAGGTTACAGAGGAGGAAGAGATTCCGGAGGACATCGTGGAGGTTACGGCGGTGGCGACGGACAGGAAAGAGGATTTGGAGGCGATCGCAACAGAGATCGCGGAAGTTTCGGCGACCGTGGAGGAAGAGGTAGAGGAAGTTTCGATCGCGGCGGCCGAGGTAACGACTTTATGGAATTCCGTTTTATTTCCGATACTTTTCCAGGTGGTGGTCGTGGCGGTGGCGGTAGCGGAGGCGGAAGCAGCGGAGGTGGACGCGATGGACGTCCTGGAGATTGGCCATGCACCTGTGGAAACGTTAATTTCGCCTTCCGTCAACAATGCAACTCATGCCAAGCTCCCAAGCCTGGAGGCAGCGGAGGCCCACCAAACGCCGGAGGAGGACCTATGAGAGGACCCCCGAGAAGCAGCAGCGGCAGTGGTGGTGGTGGTGGCAGTAGCAGTGGCGGCGGCGGTGGCGGCGACCGTCATCGTCCTTACTGATCTTACTTCGACTATGCTATACTTTTTTAAGTTATTTCCATGTACTCCGATTTGTAATCTCATTTATTCTTATGTATTTTCTTTATGAAGAATTTGCGAAATCTCAATGACTTGAAACATCGGTTTCCGTCCAGTTTCTATTTTTTGTCAGTGTCGAAACTTTAGTTTCAAAATTTGCTTCTGTTTCAGATGGCTTCGGAATTCGACAAGTTCTACAGTGATCTCAAAACTACAGAAGCGGAAGACGCGGTTCTGACGTCGGCGCAACAAATTGAGCGTCTTCTTCGTCCTGGCTCTACTTTCCTGAATCTTAATCCATATGAAGTGTTGCAAATAGATCCAGACAATGACTTAGATACAATCAAGAAGAAGTACAAGAAGCTTTCGCTTTTGATTCACCCTGACAGAAACATAGAAGATCAGGAAAGAGCAAAGCAAGCTTTCGAAATAACCAAAAAAGCAATGGAAACTTTGGAAGATCCGGACGAAATGGCCAGATGTAAGGAAATGTACGACGAAGCAAGGGCCAGATTAGCTATAGTCATGAGTGAGAAGAAAAGGAAGTTGAGGAAAGAGGGGAAGTCAGACAAAATCCCTGAAGATGATTCGTCAGAATATAGGAAAGCTCTCTGGGCAACTGTAACTAAAGTATTTGCTGATCGTGAAAGAAAAAGAAGAATGTTAGAAGAGAGGAATCTGGAAGAAAAACGTCGACAGGCGGAAGAGATGCAAGCTGCGGCAGAAAAAAGAAAGTTGGAGGAGGAATTCAAGAAAAATTACGAGGAAACGAGAGACGCCAGAAGAGGATCTTGGAGAGATTTCGTCAAGAAGAAGGAGAAGAAACTCGAACCTTTCAGAGGAGCCAACTTCAAACCTCCTCCGGCAAAGTTGGAAACTTCGGCTAACAAAAAGCCCAAGCTGGACAGCAAGTTTTGATTTGAAATCGGGATCGTACAGAATAAACTTTACTTTCACCTAATCGTTTACATTACTCCACAATAGTTAGTCTTACGGTAATAATTAGAGCACAGAATTCACAAAAAGAAGCAACACTTGCGGACATGATGAGACGATTTGATATTCTTTCTCGGGCCTTCTGGCTTCTCGCTCGTCTCCTCTTCCCGATCTTCTCCCTCGATGCTTGATGGTTCTACAGTGACAGCGGGGGATCTCTGTTCTTCCGATTCAACGGGAGACTCGACAGCTTCTTCCTTAGCTTCATCACGAACAGGAGAAGCATCAACCTGCATATGTTTCGTAACGCTTTCCTCGGTTTCTTGGTTGTCCTCTCTCGTCTTTTCTTCAACTCGCATGGTGCTCGACGTATTCAAAGTAGAACGAGAAGTGCCCAACATTTCCGACTCAGCAGCTACTTCGTCCATTCTCTCAGCATCAGAAGGGGAAGCACCAAGTCCAGCAGGTTCCTCAACATCGATTTCTTGGTCTTCAATTCCTTCATCATCTTCCTTATTTTCCTGAACCTCTGCAATAGTAGATGGCTCCATATCGGAACGAGAGGTATCTGGCATCTCCTTCATCTCATCATGAACTGCATTATCAACAATTTCATCATCATATTCAACTCTTTCATCATCTTCTTCATTTCTCATCAGTACTTGCGGAGCAGTCAATGGCGTCTGTTTTGGGGATCTATCACGATTATCTGCTTCCAATCCCACGGGGGATCTGGCCAATTCCTTGATTTCACGTTCATAAACAGAGGAAAGCTTCCTTTCAGCACCTCCCTCAATTGATTCACTTTTCCCATGTGGAGTGGCGACACATGCTTTCGGTGTACCAATTAAGTTCTTCGGAGAATAGTCTCCAGGTTCTTGCAATTCTCCGTCATCAACGTAATGGTTTTCCTCCGATGGAATAGGTTCAACATCGCACTTGAAATCCTTGATCTCCTCTTCATAAACTGACCCATTCTCGTTTCCTTCATCGTTTTTCTCGGTAACATCTTCCGAATCATTGAACTTGGGAGACATCGGGAGATTCGTGTCGATTGTCTTCAGGAAATCCCCGTTCTGCAACTCTCCTTCAACTGGGGGTTCGGGTGTAAGTGCTGAAAAGTTCCATTTGTAAATAAAATAAAAACTTTGAAAAACCTTCGGATAGTTTCTCGAGGATCTCCTTGTTCGGGTAGAGAGTTTCATCCCTCAACTCAAAGCAACCAAGACGAGCCCACTTTGCTGCAACTTTCTTCCAAGTCTTCTTCCAGTTCGTCGCGGGGTTGACATCCATCTCCAAATATTCCGAAACAACTTGGCCGAGTTTCTTCACAGGAATGGACTCCAGCATTCTGTGCTCCATCAAGGTTTGAAGACGAAGAATCAGGTAGTTCTCGAGCGGATCGTAGACCCAGGATCTGACGTCATCGCTGTCTCTGAACTCGTGTGACTTATCCGCAGGGACGTTGGGCTTGCCTCTGACATGAGTGGGCGGGACGTTCTCTCTGTCGTCCGATGAAACGGAAGAGGTGTAAGTACTGTTAACGCTCATTGTTCCTAGAATGGAATGTTTAAGTCATACCCCGAAAATCATAAAGTAGCAACACCACGAAATTATCTCGACACGAGTTCCTAAATTCTCGATCAGGACCGGAATTTTCTATATTATCGAGGAAATTCTAAAAGTCGTAACTGAGGGGACTGGCCGAAAACAAGCTGACCACTGTCAAAAAAGACGAATATCATTTAAAAATAACAGATCGATCGAGGAAAACAATTTTGGCGCGCAAAAATTACGAAATAACGAATTCAAGGATACAACTCTTTGTCATTGTGAATAATTCAGGAATGTGGGTACTGGTTCGATAGAGATAAATAACAAGTCGGTAAAACCAGGAAGAACAGCCTCGATGCCTAAAACCGAAATAAACAGCTTACGAGAGGACGAATTTGCAATTGCAGATCCTGTGATTACTAGCAGTCAAAAGATGGAGTGATTTCGAGGAGATAACAAATCGACGAAACCAGGAAGAACAACTTGGCGCTCAAAATCCGGAAATAAATGCCTTACAAAAGAAGGAATCCAGAGAGTGGCGTTCCAAGAGGGCGAGTCGAAGAACTGGAGGGAAATCGACGTGAGAACTGTCCCGAGAGTAGCTATCTCGCACCCTCTTCCAGAAACGTCAATCGGGTCAGAATCCTGGTATCA
>VOSG01000464.1:18752-28897 GCA_009761265.1 Halicephalobus sp. NKZ332 | reverse complement strand
TAACAAGATGGTACTCCCTGTTCCTATAATAAACAAATTTTAACTTTAAACACTCTTAATGAAACCAACTCCTGAGCTGTCTGGATCTTCGATGCATCCTCGGTTAGCACAGTTCGAACCTCCTTTATCTCTATCCGGTTCACAATCGATCCTATGATCCTTGTCGAGATGCTGGGAAAAAACCAGTCCAAAAACGGAGATGAAAAGAAGGACTTTCATTTTCGACAAACGAAAATCTTTATCGAGGACTTTTAATCAGTGTCCTTCCCAGTTTGTGCTTTAGTTCTTACTTTATAGTGTACTGATAAGGACCTTTGACCAAACACGTGTTTGAGAAAAGACAGACACTAGAGACTTCAAATATGAATTTGCTCAAATAACATCTAGAAGATGATTTTAATTCTAAGCTATTCAAAAAGTACCAAATAATTCTGTTCTTGCAATGCGTTTACAAAGTGCTATACTCATGATCTCAATGTCAAGTGCTCTTTAAGGCTTTTTTAAATTACATTGATTCTAAGTTAGCACCGCAAAACAATTGAGTAGATACATAAGGTCATTTAGCTGTCTAGGTCAATAAAAAATGAAATTCTTTTACTACAAGTTATCGAAAATTAATTTTTAATTACATAAAATAGATAAAATATACATATAATTACTGGAAAAGTGGGTTTGTAACGGTTGCTACACATCGGTCGAGGAAATGCGTAAAGGTACATTCGATTAACTTGTTTCCACAGAGAACCGCGTTGAGAATTCTACAGTCTCCATCTTCAAAACGTGTGTATGCCAAATAAAATTTCTTTAGTAGTAATGGTTTCTTGTTGAGCCAATCTATAATGTGAACGAACAACGGTTCTGCCGTCATGACAATGAGCTCTAATTCTTCAAGATTATTCAAATGTTGAAGAAATTCAGGAAAGTCGAGAAAATATAAATATCCACTGATAGCTGCGGATTTGAGTCCAGAATGAATATAAATAGGATAAACCGCAGAATTCCATTCCAACATGAGGTACTTGTAGTTCCTTGGGAATTCTATGTTAATATCTTCATGGTTTGGGATTGGTATATAAGAGAAACATATAGTTTTGAGAAATGAAATAAATTTCGACGGAAGCATTTGGAGATCTATATACAGTTTTCCATTTTTAGCTGCACAAATTCTAGGATGGCGTGAGACAAACATTGGACATCTTCCATAGAAGAGATGTTCAGCTTCGAGACCTCTGATAATCATACAGTCGATGTAGTTTTTCTTATTAGTGAACGAGAATAATCGAAGAGAAAGACTCGGAAGTAATTCGATAAATCTTTCATAGAAGGAAAAACAAATATGTCTGAATATTGAAACATTAATTGGAGTTTCATCTTTATCATGAGACAATTCTGCTGGACAGCTATAATCGAAATCAGAGTCTAGAGGAGATAGACGATTTTCGATTTCTCGTCGAAAAAAACAAGGACCATAGGAGTTCTTATCCTGACAAATAATTTCTTTTTTCTCTGCATTTGTGAGAAAAGCAGGCTCCATTCCTGATAAGATTCAAAAATTAAATGGCTGTTCGAATACACTAATGTGATATTTCTCGCGGTACTGACCTAGAATCACTTTTGTCAAAAGAACCCTAAAGGGCACTCAATATTGGCGGTATGGGTATAACGCTCAGAAAAATCGTATTTGATAAACTTTTGAATATGAGATAGGGAGGAGCAATCTCGAAATAGTGAAAATCTATAAATACCCTAATTTCCCCCATATAAGGCCGGTCTTATATGCGCGAAATTAGGGTACTTTTTTTTCACAATCATTTCAAAATCGCTTGTTCTTCTGCCCCACCCTTTATAATATTCCACTTTTGCAGCACGACGACGCATCAAACTGTTACAACACCTATGGGTTCTTTATCGGCAATAAAGTTTTTTGTAGTTGAGTATTATCCAAAAGTCAAGTGTCAAGTTCTCTGTAACTGATAGAATCTTTAAATTTGTACCATGCCATGCTGAAGACACTTTTAAAAGTGTACTCAATATCAGGGAAACTTGGAATTTTATGCACATTGCTTTTATTTATTATTTTTAAGTTTTAAACTTGGATAATACAACTAAAATTATAAAAAGAAAAGGTTCAGCAATAATAAACTAACGATCAATAAGCTCCTGTTGTCAAGAAATAATCTATACGACGAGAGAGTTGATATCCAGGAGCACCACGATTATGTACCTCGGGAAATGTCTTGTCAGGAGAAGCTTCTAGCCCCCAAGCACAAAAAGTTACAAAATGTTGGCAGTTTTGAGTAAAGAAATTGTACTCCTCTTTAGGAAAGCCGTGTTCCACACAATACATAGCGATGGCAGCGATTGTTTTTGGCTTTCGAAAGCAATAGTAAAATTTCTGAAAAAATATTTGGAAATCAATTTTACAGTGAGCTTACTATTTTCCAGAACTCATCTTCAGGT
Source organism: Halicephalobus sp. NKZ332 (assembly GCA_009761265.1). NCBI lineage: Eukaryota > Metazoa > Nematoda > Chromadorea > Rhabditida > Panagrolaimidae > Halicephalobus > Halicephalobus sp. NKZ332. Next base: position 26,437 of record VOSG01000464.1, on the reverse strand, counting down.
TTGACAAAATCTGGATAAAATCTTCCGATCCGTGCAACAGCTTCAGATTTTCCTCCTCCATGTCCGGAAACGTAAGCAACCTATAAAATATTTTTCGGATTTAAAAATATTTACTAAACCAACTTTGCCATCTCCTATGTAAATGGCCCAATGAGAAGCCCTGAAAAAGAGATTATTTCTTTAACAATGTAAAAGCATTACGTTAGTGCAAAACTATTGCTAATGATATCTCCTTTCTCTAAGTATTTATCTGGGTTAATGATGGCCTCTCTTGGGATGGATTCTTTCCTTATACCATGGTGTAAGATACCTGTGAACCTAAATTGATATTATTTATAGTGCAGCATGAAGACAAATTCTTACCCATATGAAGATGGATTTGGGAACAAACAATTGTACAAGCCTTTCTCAAGCTCATCCTTGCACTTCTCGATCCTTTCTCTTGCTTTTTTTTCTGTCTGATGCTGTGTAGAATGTATGCATATTTTATGATCCTCATATACACTAGTATCCACACGACCTTCGATGTTGGCTATCACCCCGACCTTGTACCACCAATGCTAAAATCCTTGTAAAATCCTAAATTTTTATTTAAAAACTTACTTTAGTTGTGAGTATAGCGAAAGGGATTCCATCGAAGCTCGTTCCGTAATACAGGTCATATTTCTCACCAACGGGTTTCCGATTCAGAATCTTTTCAACTTCTTCTTCAACCTTATCCATGACTTTTTAGAGAAAATGATATGAAATCTAAAAAATGATTTATAAAATATACTTCGAAAAAAAGTTAACATAATTCATTAAATCATGTCATTTGTTGTAAGGAAAAGATAACTGAAACTATTCCGGGTTGATTGTCTTTTATTGAGGTCCATAATTACTCTTATCATGTACTGCTTTAATTTTGCCCACAGTCGATAGAAGAATTTTATCATTTTTGACTCAAATCAGTCTCGGAGCCAGAGCACTTTGAGAACATTAGAAAGAATTCACCCAACCCTCTTTAACGTTAAGATTAATTTTCACTTTTATCTAAAATGTAGAAAATATTAAGTATCAGTGCTCGAAGATAGAAAAGTGAATGAAATATCAATTAGAGAACCTCTAAATACTACTATTTTCCCACTTGTCATCATCCAAAAAGCACCATTCTCTAATTGCAGAACTTTTGATACTATTTCTAAAATTTCGAATGAGAGAAATTTGAACAGATCTTAGTAACTCGTCAACTTCGTTCTTTATCATTAGTAAAATAACTCAGCTAGATCTCTTTTCAGATCTACGACTTCAAATCAGTCTTCATTGATTACCATTCGATAAGGAAAAATTAATTTACAATTTATTTGGAATAAGAGATTAAATAAGTGGGATATGGCTGCATGAAATGACCGACAGCACAGAATAAATAACATGAATGAAAATTTTCAGAAAAAATAAATTTCTACAAGTCTGTAACTTTGACAGACCTTTTTTGATATTCTGTAGGAAAAGTTGAGGAAAATTCGTGACTAGAATCAATTTGAAGTGGAAGACTCGAAATCGAGCTTGAAGTCGTTAGATTTGGGTTTGAAGCGTAAGTGAAATCTGCAGGTGGAGAATCTGGATGTACAGTAGGTTGAGGGATTGGTGGAGATGGAATCACAGGACCTTGCTCCACAGTCAGAGGTATCAATGGAGTTGTTGATGGAGGAATTCGTGGAGTTGATGGGGGAATTGATGGATCTATAGATAGAGGGATTTGGGGAGTTGTTGACGGAGCTATCGATCGAGGGATTGATGAAGGAATTGGTGGAGTTATTGATCGAGGAACTGATGGAGTCGTTGATGGAGGAATTGATGAAGAGTAAACTGTCGGAGGGTGGAATTCAGGCATTGAAACCTCAGAAGACGATCGAACCAGAGGTACGCTAGAGAAAATTACGGGTAAAGTGGTGGAGAGCGGAGATGCGAAAATTCCTTTGAAATGGATCTTGATCTGAAATAAACATGTATATGAGGTTAACTTTTAAAAGTTCTTACTTCAAGCTCGTAATCGACGTTGATGATGGGACAATCAGTGACAGTAACAGAGTCGTCTTGAACTCTGACATTTATCTGGACGTCTCTCGAAGCCGACGCCGGAACATTGACGTTGAACTTCATCGGATTCAGTTTCTTGATGAATTCCTTCGTGACTTTACATGTCTTTTCGTGAATCGCTTGTCCAGTGTAAATTTCCTTCTTAATCGTCGTGATTTCCACCATGGAAATATTATTCGAGGTATCGTTGTTGAAATCCAGGAAAACTGGGATGACTTCTCCGATTGTCCAGACTAAGCGAGGAATAGAAACCTGGAAAAAGTTTTATATATCCTAACTTTTGATATATTAAAGTATATCCAACTCCGAAAATACTTACAGTAGCTAATACGGATTTCGAAAGCGAGAAAAGACTGCTTTTGAGTATCTCCGAGGACTGAGGTTGGGTGTATGTGGGATTACTTTCCAGGTTGATAGGAACACCGACTTTGACTTCGACCTCGAAGGATTTATCCAGAGTCCAGGACAAGTTTAACTCGGCTTTCAACCTGTACCGTACAAACCCATAGGTACACTCTACAGTAGGAGCGGCATCAGAAGGAATAACGAAAGAAAAGGGGTATTTTCTGTTTCCGATTGTGTCCCATCTTTCTTCTTGGAATTTGTTCTTCTTCCAGATAGTCAAGTGGTCTTCAAGATAAACTTTTTCCGCACTGTGCTTCGAACCGTGTTTATCATACTTGTTCGTAAACTTCACACTGGCTCGACCATCGGCTTCCAAGGTAACTTTGTTGACTTTTTTGTCCTTGGGAAGATTTATGAAAACATATCCGCTCAGAATATCACCTGGATAATAAATAGGCCGAAGAGGCTCGAGAATAATTGCACACTCAGACATGGGTTTCGAAATAGTAGAGAAAATAAAAATAAGAGAAATCTTAAAAAAACAGAAAGATTCGGAAAATAAAAGCGACTTTTAAAGTGATGAGTCACCGACACAAAAATCTAATTTCGTGAAAAAGATGACTGAGAAATAAATTAAAGAGAAAAACGTTGAGAATATTTATTCGGGGGACAACCAGTTTTTCACAAAAATTTGGATGTACCTAAAAACCGAAAAAAGGAAAATGCAGTTTCAATAACACGGTTTTGTCCTTGGGAGAACAAAACTTGACACATGAGTCCTGTTTTATCGAATTTGACGATCACAATTTGAAGTCAAAGTTGAGTCAGGATTCGGAGTCAAATTGGAGGTCAAAATTGAAGACTAAATTTTGGAACTAAAATTGAGCCAGCATTCGAAGTCAAAATTGGAGGCCAAAGTTTCGGGTGAAAGATGAGTCAGAATCCGAAATCAAAATTAAAGACAAATATTTTGTATTAAAGTTGAGTCAGAACTCAAAGTTGAGGGTCAGAGTTCTGATTTTCTTTCTCTTTGTGTTTTGTAGAAGATAGAGGGGAGATCCTCGAATGTCAACACAGTAAAACTGGGAATCTTCTGGATCAAAGGAGATGAACGCACAGATGACAACTGGAAAATTAGCTGCCAGATTCGTAACCGAAGAACTAATATATCATTCTTCTCAGAGCTATTGAAATCTGTTTTCTAAAGTAAATACCGATGAAATTGTTTAATTAAATAAACTCAGTCCCTCACGAACGATGTTCAAAGTACCAGCAATTAAGCGCTTATTCGAAAAATAAACTCAGCATCATTACCTTTACAACTGTCACCTGAAGTTTGTTTCTAAAAATTAAAGATCGAAAGAAACATTTAGTTTGGAATTTTGATCCCTCCACAAAAGATTTTAAAGGGCCAGTTAATAGACTTGTAGTTAAAAACACAACTTTAACTTCATCAAGACTATATTATGAAACATTTCTTTAGAGGGTAAAGGTCACAGAAACTAACAAAAGTAAATTTCCGCTCTTGTAGCGAACGATTTTTAAAGAATTAGTAATTCAGCTTGTAAGTGGAAAATAAATACAACTTTAACTTCATCAAGATTATAGTTTGAAGGATATTCTCAGAGTAAAGGTTATATACTATCAAGCGGAACTTCTCGGCTCGTAATGAGTAATATTTAGTATGTTTTTCGACTAAGATTTTATTATTTTATTGTTATCATTTATTACTTTTTATTATTTTCAGAATGTAAAATAATCAGTTCATTTTCTCAGAAAAAATAAAATTGAATCCCTCAAATTTTTCAGAACATTTTCTTCTAGTGTCTCCATGGAAACTTCGAGTTTCTCTTTTTCTTTTCCAAATTTCCTCTTTCTTTTTCAAGCAGCTGCTATTGTTGAAAAAATCCGAATTTTTAAAAATTTTAAATTTTTTCTTTTTTATTTCTCCGTTTTTATTTAAATGCCAAGAATCTGCTGAAAAAATTTTAAAAATAAAACAGGTGCAGGCGAGTGTTTTTCTGAAAGAAATTAATAAATAAAATTTGATTTCAACTTTACGTCATACCCCATCGACTTTAAGTAAATATTATTATGGATTTTTTGGAAAATTTTGGAGCCTATTGAATGCTTTTAAAACTCCACAGAAGCACATAGACTTCCATTTCTGTAATTCTTAGTCTTAATTGGAAAATTATAAGATTTTTATCGAGAACTTTCTGTTTTTATAAAAATAAAATCTCAGCGTTGTAAAAAAGCATGTACGCTCCGGTTCTTACAATTTTTACTTTCCTAGAAAAGCTTTAAAGATTCGCGTCTAAACATTTCTCTGTAATTTTGTGAAAAATTTTTTTTAAATACAATTTTGGAAAAATATCTTAAACAACAGAATCCCATTATTTTTGTGTTTAAATAATAAATCGAAATTTGTGTTGAAACACTTCTCGGGATGTTACTATGAATATTTTTATTTTTAATGTTACGAACTAGAATTCCAAAAAAGCACCTAAACACAAGATTTCGTAATTTCCGGTCTCGAATAGAAAATTCTGGGAATTCGTGTCGAAACAAATGTTTTCGAAACTTCATATTTTTGTTTTTAAAATACGTATTATTTTCTGATCTATAATTTCATCTGATTTCTGATTCACGTTTTTAAATTAAAATTCAAATCGCTCTTTTTCGCTTTGAATAATATTGATTCCCAAACGCTATACGCCAAATTTCGTCATTTCCATAATTCATGTACCATCATCCGACCTCAGTTTCTCAACCGAGTCATCGGAAAGTTGATCCCCAAAACTTATCCTAAAAATTTACTCCTAAAGAATCACTCTCGACAAATCCATTTTCGATAAGTCCATCCTCGATAAGTTTTAACCAACGAGAGGACGGTTTTGTCAACATTTCCGCTTTTCCAGAAAAGTAAGTTTAGTCGTTATGAAAAGGATTTACTTTTTTGTTATGGAAGAGATCAGCTCAAATTCGGAAAACTCCGCTCTTGATGTTTTTTCAAAAATCGAATCTGTTTTAATGAAAAATAAATAATTATTTATACGAGATTGTCTCGACGCGAATTTCCAAAATCTTTGGTTCCATGAATTAATTTTAAAACTGAGTTTTTTGCGAAATTGTTTTGACACTAATTTTCAAACTTTTTGGGGTATCCTCAAAGTAATACATTTTCCTTGAAAGTGATCCATTTCGAATCCAGGCAACATCCAAGCAACGAATCCGGACCTGTCTCTTTATTCTTTGTTGTTTTTTGACTTTTTCGAAAAACGAATAATGACTGTTGACTTTCGTTTTTGAATAAAGTCATTGGAAGCCAGTTTTCGAAATACCCTTTCCTTCATAATTACTACTTTTATTTGAGCAGCGGTCTTTCTGGTGAATCGTTGGATCAAGTCCAGCGTGAATTTTAGATATGTCAAACCCCATAGAAAGTCATCGGGAATTTAAGTCCTAAAAACCACTAAAAACTAGTTTCTAATTATCGGAATTTTTTTTATCAGACTACAGTACATTTTATAAGGTTAATTCCTCGTAAATTTGTTAGATTTCTTTAATTTTCAGACAACCACATAGGCATTTAATTTCGTTATTTTTATTCTCGGGTGAAAAGTTTTGTGAACTTGTGACGAGACTTATTTTTAAATTCTATTATAGATATTTCTTTTTTTCATAACAATAATATGATTTTGAAAAATTGTCGAATGTCTCGGACCATATACCAAATTTCGTAATCCTCAGTTCCGATTGGAAGTCTCGATAAAACAATTTAAAATATTTTATTACCTGTGTAATTCTATTTCTTACGGCAGTGTAGTTATTTAATTTATAAATCGAAGTTCTTTTTTAGTTTTATTTGCTTTTTGACTCTCATCATATTTGGACAATAAGTTTATTTTCCTTCAGGGACTTTTTTCGGAATCGTATTAAGGCTTAGTCAGGTTAGAAAATAGTTTTGGAGTTGATTTTGTTTGGGGAAAAATCCAGAAAAAAAGTCCATAATCGCCCATGGCGAACTTTGGTGACTCAAAAAAACCAAACATTGAATTAAACAAAGTTTTTGGGTGGTACAAAAAGGATTCAAGGACAAATTTAAATTTATTCGATAAAAATAGTTTTTCACAATTGTTCATTATTTTTAACTTTTAAATCTGATCTTTGAAAAATAAAAAACAATTGTAAGAGATATCTGAGAAGATTTTTAGATGACTTTTTTTATTTTTTTAAGAGTTGCGTAACTTACAGATGTTAATTTATTATTTAGGAATACATTTTGATGTTTAGAAGTTACACACCTGCTGTTTTCGTTATATATTTTTATCCGCATGATATTATTGTTATATTTGGTGTTTTCATGTCGTATGTCATATTCCCTACTTATACTTTTATCACTAGGGTCTTTGGAAATTTAGTAATTTTTACTTCTGGTTTTTACCACACTATTACTTTCATCTTGGGACCAATTTAGGATGCTTTAATCCAGAGAGACATCATTCAAAATCCATACGAGACCTATTCATCTAATATGAAAATGATTAGTTTACTTTATGGCTTCTGTTCCTCTTTTTGTACTGTATCCCTCTAGGGCAATTAATTTAAATGTATCTTTTTCATGAAACACTACTTTTTCAATTTAATGACTACTCATAGTTCCAAGTAACCTTGAGTGTGAAATTTACTCAAACAACTTTCTTCAAAACTCACTCAAAAAACTGAAAATTTAATCCCAGATATTTTTCTACACTTTGTTGCCTTGGAAATGGTTTCTACCAGACTATTATTTTTTTTCTCATAATCTTTTTTCTGTAGGAAAATAACTTGGTTCTAATTTCTCTCCATGATTTCTGTGTAAAAATACATAATCACGTAATAAGGAAATATTTTCCTGTCTGGATGACGAATTTGTTTTTAAAAAGAAAAAATACTTAGTTCGTTTTTCGTAATCAGGATCTAACCTCTCTTGTAAGTAGGAGCACCGGACAAATTTGACTCATACTGATAACGTACTGTACTTTCATAATCTCGTTTTGAAATATAGTTATTTGTTATTTTTCAATGTGAAATCCCCCATTCCTTCGCACTGACAGAATACTGTACTTTCAAGATTCATTTTCTTTTGGTCATTTTCCTTTATTCTGAAAGTTAACCGGTCAAGTGTAAATACACTATTTTTTCGTAGAATTTCTTTCCTCATGAATGGTCATAAGTCCTACTTTTTCCACTTTTTCCTCAAGGCATTCAACGTCCCC
>VOSG01000464.1:0-18553 GCA_009761265.1 Halicephalobus sp. NKZ332 | reverse complement strand
GCTCTCCCATAAATCCACCTCCGGGGATGGCCTGGTGGATGAGCAACATCCAGGCCTTCTATGTGGTCTGTATTGCCGTCGGGATATTTTTCACCCTTACCTGTATCACATTGGCTGCTGTCCATCTCTATTTCGTATATAACTACATCTCAGTAGAGTTAGTTCAAACAGATATGTACTGGCTGGTATTTATGTGTCCAGTAAGTTTGAATTCATACATAACGCACAAAAGTTCGAAAACCATAACCCTCTAAATTGCAGATAATTGCGATCTGCGGAGTCGTTGGGATGATCGTCCCGAGATCGGCAACGTTCCTCTACGCCGTGGCCCTCGTGTACTTCATGCTCTGTATCTACATCACCATAACTTTGATGTTGACTCTTCACGGAGGCCGGAAGGCTCTCGTCAACAAGCTCATGGCAAGAAACAAGAAAATAAACATGAGGATTCCTCCGATCGGATGTTGTCTTTTCTGTATACCGAAATTGAGACCTACCGATAAGGTGTTCAGAAGGATCGAGTGGCTCGTTTTCCAATCTCCCATCCTCCGTATTCTTCTGGAAATTCTGAACTTGATTGTCTACATGGAACTCGGAAATAGGGCTAGTCTGTGAGTCTTTTGTTTGCTTCTTATTTATACTTATGTAAATGTTTGAAGATTCTTCCAAATCACGAATGCCCTCGGGATGCTTTCTCTTTTCGTCGCTTCATGGGGATCATACATGATTGTCCCTCTCGGCGGAGTATGTTTATTTTTATTTATTTACATCCATTTTCCATATGTTATTTCCTTATTTTTAGTGTCTTCTGAAGCCCTACAGGTTCACTCTGATGTTCCACATTGTGGATACAGCTCAGCTGATCTACTCCGTCCAGAAAGTTGTCTTCGACTTCTTCGCCGGAATCCACTGGATCGAGGATGAGGGCGGTCTTACTGCTTCCGCCAAGTCCCAATGTAAGTTTGTTTTGTGTAAATTTCTATAAGAAATAAAACACATTTAGTTTGGATGTCATTTTTGTTGACATCGGAAATGTTCGTCGTTTCTTTGATTTCGACTTTCATTTTCCGTCCTTCTCAAACAGCTTTTTTCGACAAATTCACCATCAGAAATCACAACCGACTTTCATCCTCTCAATGTGACGACGATAAATCTAATCAAGAAGGAAATCAAAACATCCAACGTCCAGTGACTGCGGATTCCATCAGATCCGTCAACCAAGTCAGCATCGATTCCATCAACCAAGGCAACGTGGGTTCCTTGACACCTCCAGGCCACGGAAACGAATCCGGAATCGAATCTGCTTCTGATTCTTCCCATTCTATCTACACCGACGAAGGTGCTTACAGAGAAGAACTCGACAGAATAAGAGATGAATCCGTCAATGAAGATGGACTTGAACTTGACGATGGACACCCTAATGAAAAACATTACGACAGTGAACATCTCGACGAAAATACCTTCGACGAAGTCAATCTCGATTCTTCCAGAAGCGAAAAACATAAAGTCGAAAAATTCTAAATTATTCTGAATCCTCAGAAAAACGGGTTAAAAATTCTTATGTCTTGAGGGCATGCCAAATTTTTTGGGTAAAATTCCACTTTTAATAAATATATTTTTATTAACCAGGAATGCAACCGAGAAACAAAAAACACTAAAACTAATTATGAATAAAAATTAGATTTCATCCAAGACGAAACTTCTAATCAATTCCGGAACGGCTGTATCGAAACCAACAATATCCAACATGTTCTTGTCTGTCGGATCCGCGATTGTAAACTCGTTCGCCGACATTCCCATGACGATCAACTTCGTATTTGGAAGATCCATTCCCTTTCTGTAATTCTTCAAAGCCTGATTTGGATGGACATCGCCGTAATATGTCTCATTATCAGTATAGACAATGAAAACATCAAATTTCTTCTTATTTTTCAAGGCCCATTCCATCGGAGCAGCACAATTTGTCGATCCAAAAGAAAGTCCATCCATAGTTTGTTCAATTTGCTCCAAAGTCATGTCTTTGTTAATCTTGAGATGAACAAACTTATCCTGGAAAGCCATGCATTCCACAACAGGCTCCGTCTTCAAAGTGATTAATCCAAGAGCGGCAGAAGCTGTTCGGCAGCTGATCGAAGAACCTGAGATAGATTGGGTCATACTTCCAGAGACGTCAAAGGCCAGACAGAATCTCTTGTTCGTAGGCTCCACGTTTCTGAAGGCCTTGTAGAAAGCGGAATTCAAAGCGGTCGAAATTTCTGGATTGACTTTCCATTCCAATTTCCCCTTAAGTCCTTTTCCACGATTATAAGTGGAAGATCCAACAAGAATCGTCAAAGGATGGAGTCTCGCTTTTTTGATCGCACTTTCGTCATTGAATTTCTCGACGACTTTCTCGACCCATTCTGCATTCGTCGGATCTTCCCCACTGATGATATCCAATGAACTAAGCTTGCTCAGATTTCTCAACAGAGCTGTCATCGGCATGTCCTTCAATAGTTCTTTCCAGATTGGAGCGAAATTCAACATTTCTGAGCTCAAATGTTCTCGGACAAAACCGTGCTCTTGGATCAATTTACAAGCCTCGTCAATTTCTTCTTCTTTGTTCAAAGTCTTCAACTGAGAAAATCCTTGGAGAAAATTAATCACTTTTTGATCAGAGATGTTTTTCGCAGATTCCGAATCAAACTCGTATCCTCTCTTTCTCTTCATTGCAGGTTCATAATTCGCTTCATTTTTTGCCAACTCGAGATTTCCATGGACAGCATAGTAGAAAACGTGATCCATCAAGAGGGAATCTTCCTTCTTTTCCAATTTCGGTTTCGCATGACTTAATCTCAAGAGATCACGATGAGACCATCCGTTTCTTTGCTGATACTTCGTAATATGCATTGCCAAAGTGTTCAGATTTTTCTCCGTGTACCAGTTGCTGATTGCTCTTCTCATTGCTCTGCCCCATCCTGTTGATTTCTTGTTTTCTTGACAGATAATCTCACAATATTTAACGAAATCGAACAAATGAGTCGGAATTCTGCAAACGGTACTGAGATTTTTATAAGCTGCATCTTGCAGTTTGGCAATGTACTCTCCGTAAAGCTTCTTGTCAGTAAATTCTCCGTCAAAGATATCTGGCAGGCTGAAGACACTGGCCTTGGCACAGAGAGCAAGGCACATCAAGGTGGGGTCCTGCTTGGGGGCTCTCCCGGCAGTAGAAATTTCGACAACTTCCTTCAAAAGCCGAGCTCCTTTTCCTCGCTTGATGATGTCCACCATGCTGGAGACATTCTGAAAAGTCAACTCCTTCTCAGTAACGTAGTAGGTCCCTCCGGCGGTTCCGAGGATCAGGAAGCGACGGATACGGATCTCGTCGCTGACTTCGTAAACATATCCTCCAGCGTTGTTTTGGACCTGTAAACAATTCCTATATACAAATTTACTTCCGAATTCGTGACTAACCTGGTTCCAATCGGTCCTCTTCATCTGTCCAGGGACACTGAGCATCTGGAGCTCCTCCAGTTGCTTTCGAAGAAACTCGACGGTAAAGACATCCGGACCAGGAGACGACATCTTTTCTTTTTCTTCTTCGATCTGGTCAAGTTCTTTGTCTGAAAAGTGAATACAACTTTCGTCTTCGTAATCGGTTTATATATGAACAACAAACAAGGCGCGTAGCCCTCGACAACGTGAATATTACATGAGAGACAAACAATTTCGTAATTAACTTTTTCAAAAGGGAGGGACAAGGAAGATAGAAGTGATTTCATTCTAAGTATGTAGAAAAATCAAGGGGATTGAAAAAAGAATATGACGAAATACCGAGAATTCCGATCATGTAACGAAAGTTTTGTCAACGATTGTTCTCTTGGTAAATCGCACTTTCGATATTTATAATATGGAAAAATGAATCCATTTCAAAAATAACGAAATCAGTATATTGAAACAGTTTCAGCAAATTGCACAACATTGCTAAATCTACATGAATCATATATGAAGGGATTTCACCAAAAAACCACTGAATCAATATATTAATGGCATATTTATCTTGCTGAACTATACAAATTTACGAAATCCATACATAGATTGCATCAATAGAAGAATGAATTACACTAGAGAAAACGAAATTTTTCTATTGAAATGTATTTCAAAATCTGTTTTCTTATTTTGAGTAAACAACTTTTCCGTTTTTGATAACGGCCGAGATGACAGTGCTGTGAGCTCCGAATCGATATATTAAATGTTCCCATTTCGGAGCGTCAATCACGACGAAGTCCGCGACTCTACCGACTGATATAGCTCCGTGCGTTTGCCCTCGATTCAAGCTGTAAGCAGCATTTAAAGTGGCTGCAATCAGTGCTTCGTTCATTGACATATGGAACAATACACAAGCTAAATGCATTATTGTCGGCATGGATAAACAGTAAGCATTAGGATTGAAGTCTGATCCGAGAGCAACAATGACGCCGGATTCGATCATTTTCCTTGCTGGAGGTGGATTGAGACGAAGCATGTAGGCTGTGGAAGGAAGAAGGACAGCCGCGGATTTGGATTGCGACATATCCTCGATGCCTTTGGGAGATATTTCTTCCAAGTGGGACATCCCTCGGGCCCCTATCGAGGCCCCCATCTCCGCTCCCCCCAAAGGATGGAGTTCGTCGGCGTGGAAATTCACAGAAAGCCCAGCTTCCTTTCCAGCAAGGAGGATTTCCTTGGAAGAATCCAATTCGAAAACGTTCTTTTCGCAAAAAACATCGATATTCTCGAGACTTTTTAATTTTCCTTCTTTTTTAAATTCCTTCAAAGTCGGAAGAAGTTTGTTTATGATTAAGTTTCTTTGATTTTCTTCTGTAGAATCTTTCGGGACAGCATGAGCTCCACAGAAAGTCCCGGAAATTTCGATAGGGTGGTTCTCGTTCAGAATTTCTATGACTTCCAACATCTTTATCTCAGTCTCGAAATCCAGCCCGTATCCGCTTTTTGCTTCCAGAGTCGTGGTTCCGGATTTCAACATCTCATCAGCTATCTTCTTGAAGTCATTTAACAAAGTTTCCTTCGATGCTTCTCTTGTTTTTTGTGTCGTGAAGTGGATTCCGCCTCCGGCAGCCTGGACCTCCATGTAAGTTGCTCCGGCGAGTTTCATCGCGAATTCGTGGACCCGATCTCCGGCGAAAACTGGGTGAGAATGACCGTCGATTAACCCGGGAATCAGACATCCACCTCTGCAATCGACTTTGGGGAAAGATTCCTCAACGATGATATCCGAGGATTTCTCAATGGACTTTATTAATCCATCGATGACGAGAACTGCTAAGTCGTTTTCTTCAGACTCCAGGATCTAAATCGTATTTTTAAATAAAAACCAAAAAGAATTTCAAGAAGGATTTTAGAACATTCTGCAATTCAAAATTTTTAAGTTTTAAATAAAAAAATTAAAATAATTTAAATTTTACTTTGATTTTTCCCATGGCCATATCGGCTCCAGCAAGGAATTCGGCATCATCATCGACAATTTGGACAACTTGTCTGATATTAAAGAGAAATAAAGAGGATTTTTCGACTGCCATCTCGTGGAAGATCTAGAAATTCAATTCTTGATCGAAAATCATAAACCCAGTTGGAATAGCGCAAGAAATCGATATCAAGAGGGGTAGTTCATATAGTGACTGTTAATGTGAAAACAATTGGTCAATGTAAAAAATCCTAATTAACATAAAGAATGTTAATTAATATAAACACTACTAATAAATATGAAAACTTTCACCTAATATAGAAATCTGTAATCAATATCAATAATGGGTAGTATCAGGACTATTAATCAGTATGAATACTCCTAGTGAGTGCAAAGAGAAATAGAAAACATAAACTTTACGATGTCTCTGAGCCTTGTTTTCCAACTGAAGTTGCGAAACTTTGGTCTTTGGAAAAAATTTCGAAAATTTGACCTTCGGAAAACAACTTTCTTCAAATGTTTTGGAACGAGTTATGCAAATTACAGAAATAAAAACATTATTTTTTAATTTTTAAACATGATTTTAACATTTTTATCAGACCTCCGTTAAAATAAATTTCATTAACTTTCTCAAGAATCGAATATGGAAATCTTCAAAAATGGTTCGCGGAAGGGTTTTTTCTCGAAGAAAAAGGAGGATTTGGTTCCTGGAAATGGAAACGAAAATGGAAAGACTTTCGAAGAGTTGATGAAATCAAAAGTTTTAAATTTTCTACCGTTTCTGAGGGAAGAATCATGGGAACCGATCAACTGCTGGGAACGGATCTTTGTAGATGACACCTTGTAGATGATTTTATATATGAATGTTACTTATTCCATTAATTTCAGCATGAACAAGCTGACAAGAGCTTTCGGGACTTGGTTCATCTGTCATATCGTTGGAATGATCATGTTCTTCATCTGTTGCATCAAGTATTCCACCGATCCGAGGAGGTTATATTGGAATTTAACTATTTTGTATAAAAACAAATTTAGGATAGCGGTCTATGTGATGATAGTGACAGAAGTAGCGACGGCGATTCTTTTTCTTTTCCGGACTTTTAAAATAATTTTTCTCATCGGAGTTCCTTCTCTTCTGACGTCCAGACTCCGGACAGTCCTCATAATTTTGATAATCACCTGGTCCATTCAAGGATCTGCCGTCAATATCACGAACAACATTCAAAGTTCCATCGAAGGCGTCTTCTGTGTTCAGATGAAAGTCCGATTTTTGGCAGAAGAAATGAGGAACGGTGCGAATTCGAAGTTGAAAGAAATTCCGCTCGAGAAAGCCCAAAATTTTATGGAAAACATTTCGAAATCATATAAAACAATGACTCGAACTTTGAGAAAGATTGAGCATTATGTTTCCAGGATGATAGAATGGCAAATAATGGTCAACGAAAAGGTGCTGGGGATTTTCGAAATCTGCTCGGAGTTTTCTAGGATCCCTTACAATCAGTGCATGAACAAACTCAACGATTTGTATTATTTCTGTCTAGAAAACACATTTGATTTTGTCTGTCAACCGATCTTGTTTTTGAAGAAAGTAAGGTTCTGAATTTTTATTGGACTCAAAATTCCAATGGAAACTAGAAACGAAAATCTGAAAATTCTAGAAATTCGTTTTGAGATAATTTCATGAAAACGACGTTTTTGATTTCTATAATGATTTTTTACTTTTAAGCAATGCTTCGTCACTCGGGTCTTCGTTCCTATTTGTGATTGGCCCTCGAAAATGAAAAAAAACATCCAGGAAGCAGTTGGGCCTTACGTCAAAGACAGTATGAAGAAAACATTCGATTTCACCAAGAACACGACTTTTTACAATATGATTGCCAAAGGAAAAAACATTGTGAGTTCACTTTTGCTTTATTATTATAAAACGAAAATGTCTTGAGAATTCTTAAAATTGATAAATTCAAGTTCATACGTAATTTAATCTCATTTTCTGTAAATTTTCATATGATAGTTTTCCACAAATTTCAGACAACAGGAACAAAAGAAATCTATAAAACTCTGAATGTCACCCTCAAAGAGAAGTATTTTTTCGAACAGAAGATAAACATAAAAATGGAAGAATTCAAGAAAAAACTTCGTTCCGAAATCGCAATTTTCGAATCCTTTTTGTTTTTTGTGATTTCGACATCCAATTTGATGATTTTCTTTGTTTTCTTGACGCCTTTTCTTGATTCTGTCCTCTACATCACCAGGTTCAACAGGATAGAGAAAATCGACAACTACTTTTTGACCGAGGAAATCAAAAGCATCGATAAACAAAGAAAAACCCGAGATTCGAATATCTTTCCTCTAAATGAAGATGAATCTGACACGGTTTGTTTCGAATTTTCTAAATCCCCATTTAAACATTGGAATTACTTTTAAAGGATCCGAGAATGAAATTCTGTAACTTAAAATACGAATTTCGTCGAATTTTAAAAAGTTATTTTATAAAAATGAACAGTGGATTTTCAGTACATTTGGACCTTTTCGTGGAAAATCTCCTCAAACGAAAAACTGCGGTTGACGATCAAGATAGCAATGACCGTTGTTGGGATCCTCGTTCCGTTCACATTGATTCTCGTCGATGTCTTGACCTACACGATAATGGACACTGGATATGAATTCTTCCACAGTAACTACACCATGATTTCAAAGCCGAGCATCTATCAACTGAAGGCAAGTTTTCGACATCATTTGTGTCGGGATAATTTTGTAATTTTTAGTTAATCTAATTATTTGGATTTCAGATTACCGGGACGGGATTTTTGAATTCCATTCTTTCGAACATCCTCGAAGCCTTCCAACCAGTGAATTCGATGACGGAACAGAAGGACAGCCTTTGGAGGAGTTGTTTCCAGGAACCCAGTCCTCCGAAATACAGAACTTTCAGATTGATGCTCGGGCTCTTTGTGTTGGGAATTTTCACTTGTTTCACGGAGACCTACGTCAGGAGACTCAGACATATCATCGCGGTTCACTTCTTTCCGGAAAGAAGACGTCCGAGAGCTCTTTTCCTCTACAAAGAAATCCAGGAAAAAAGAAAGAACATTCTCTCTGAGACGATCAAAATGGCCGAGGAGAAATTCCCCAAGAGAAGTGAGAACGGTAGTGATTGTTGTGATGGTTGCGAAGAAAGCAATTCCTTCGAGATGAATCTTCCATCGAAGATGAATCAGTGCTTCAGATGCGGAAGAGCGGACTTGAAATTAATTCCCAATGCGTGAGTCTCTTATTTGATTATGGAAATGTTAATTCTTTAATTGTTTGATTTCAGGACGAGGATTTGCGTGAATTGCGACGTTCTCTACTGTGTTGACTGTTTTTCAGTTTCGAAGAGATGCCACGACTGCGGATGGCCGATGCAGAACGTCGTCGAAGGAACCGACTTCTACGTCGACAGCGAATCTGACTGATCTTTGTTTCGATAGTGTTACCGAATAGCCACTCGGGCAGCAATTCAAAGCGAGTCTCACATATCAAGGTGCTCGAGTGTCCCCTACTCTCAACTGCCATTGCGTGAGGTCAATGAAATATTTCTATTTCTATCTTCAAATTTAAGCTTCCCGGTGAAGGGAAGCCGCCAAAAATTGGGTAATACTCATGAGAGCCCACTCGCCCGGAAGCGGTTAGTAAAAGGCGAATCGCTTATTCGTTCAAGGACAAGTGAGCCAGAGATACCCTTTTTCTCTCTCGGCGACCAGTTCTAACGACCGGGTGGGGTGGGGCGCGTGAAAAGGAGACGCGGGCCAGACGGCTAGAGAAAACGCCCGAGCACCGCGTTTGATCTTTTGTGCCGTGAATTGCTAAGGTCAAATATTCCATATCGACTATTACTAATGACAGTTATGGTAACAGCAATACTGAGCTGATCGATTCTTCCACTTCTTTGTCAGTTGATGTTTGGTGTTTATGACCATCTCTCAACATAGTTGTTTTTTCGACGAACATCCAGATCAATAACCCTCTCATTGGTATCCCCTCTCGTTGAATCCCCACTCAGTTCTTTTTTGGAGTGAAAAACGGCTAATCCGAAAAGAAACAGTTCGGAAATACTCGGCCAGTGTTCGTCCGAGAGACGGCTCGACAACGGAGATGCGAATTCCTTTCGGGACCGTCCAACTTTGAACAGCCGAATCGATTTCAAACTTCTTCATTTGTCTTCCACACGCCGGCCCCACCGCGGCTACCCGTTATATTTTCCTACAAAATTGGATTCCAAATTGTTGTCTGTATTGAATATTATTCAATTTAGTCCAGAAAACTCGAAAGCTTCGGGAATTCGGGTTCGAAGGTTCGTTGTTTATTTTTTCGAATTTTAGGCCGCTTGTGACTGTCTCTGAAAAGAATTGCTTCGAACTCTAGCGAGGGCTTTTATTCCATCTCTGGGGATAGTCAGATCAATTATCCAATTAGATATGAGTTAATTTTCTTCGTAGTCGTACTCATCAAGGTCTTCATCATCGTATTCCTTCTGAGCCACCTCCGAGTACTTCGTGGGGTAGTCGAACCTGTTGTAAATGTCGTATTTCAGGTAGTGGGAGTAAGTCATTTTCAGGACGATATATGACCAGAGCTTCAGGATCAGCAACAGGAGGGCAAAGACAATCGCTATTTGTCCCCATAAAATCGCTGAAAGGCCACTCAAACATTCATATATGAAACCTTGTTACCTCGACTAGTTTCTGGATTAGTGTCGTCGGGAGAGATGTAGTTAGTATCCCTGATGTCTTTGCTAGTTTTTATTTCTGCCGGCTTGATTCCCAGCACCGACTCGAGAGGCCATAGATGTCCAGAAGTGATGCAAAAAATCCCGGCCAGGATCAGTATTAAGCTCCAGCAGAATGATATAGTCTGAAAGTGTTTCTGTGCATGGAAAAAAGCATGACTCACTTGGAATATGACGGGGAGGATGAGATATATGTAATCCTTCTCATTCAAGCCGAACCAGAAAGAAACCAGAGATCCTACAGCCACGGATAAACTCACTAGTCCGATTGTGGAATTTACTGAAATTCATATTTTTATGAAATTAGTACACAAAACCTACACCAAGGCGTTCCGTAAGCGACGCTGGAAATTAGATTTACAAAAAGTAAAGCTGTCAATCCGACATCAGACACAGCTACGAATTTACTTGCTTTCTGAAACTTCCGACCTTATCATATCCCAATTCCTCGAGGTCCTTACTTCTACGTTTATAGTAAAAAATTTCGGTGATCGATCCTCGTCCATCTTCGACGACTGAATTTTGATAAGAGTCCGTTGCCTCTTCGTTGTAAACATGATTTCTCTCGTTATCTCCCTTGCTTCGATCGGCTGGTTCAAGAGCATTTACCGTAGGATAGGCATTTCACGTTTGAAACTTGAGAAACCCCGGCATTCTTCGCTCTAGTCTTTGATCGGGGGAAGGTGCTCGTGAACACTATCCTTGGGGAACACTTTTCCCTGGGGAACACTTTTTGTGAGGAACAGTGTTCCCAGGGAACACTATTCGGAGGGGACGAACGTATTTTGTTTGCTGCCATCCCTCTTCAAGGGAAAACGAACACTAACACGAACCCGACCCCGGTGTTAAGCCAAATTCCTCTGCCGAGGACAGTGCATTGTTTTATTTTGTGTACTTATTTCGAATCAAAGACGAATTACACTTTTCTGCCTTTATGTGGTTGGAGATTTTTCGAAGCACCCTTATTTCTACTCAGGGGGTACATGGGGGCTCGATTTTGCTTAAAGGTCTGGCGCTGCGCACACAGCAACGGAGAGCGCCATGGCCACGTTTCTTTTCGATTCAAAGGTTCAATTGCGTTCCCCCTGACTGCTCCGACAATTTTTATTGTTTCTGTTTGAATCTATCTTTTTATTTTCTTTTTTGGATGGCGGGATTTTTGGATTTTCACCTTTGCATGTCGATCTAGACTGGGATTGTCTGGTTTGTTTCCGTGAATCGATGTAAAATTGATGGAAGTCTTTTGTCAAATCTGAGAGCAGACAGTTTTTAAAGTCAGAATTAAGTCGAGTGGTCTACAGTAAGCCCAAGACCTTGAATGTTTTTCTCTGCTAGAATCTTCCGGAATCGGGTGGAGACGTCCGACAAATGTCAAAAATCTTGGATCTCCGATGTCGTAACAAGTTGAATTTGTGGAAATTCGTGTCGAGAAAAGTTCGTAGGATTTCTCTGCAACTGTTCTGAAACGAATATCCCTGAAATATCGAAACTCGTGTCGAGACATACCGTGACACTAATACTTAGAATACTGCCAATTAGGCACGAAATTTAATTCTGTAAAGGTCGTTAAAACAAAAATCTCCCGAAATTAAAAAGCTCCTAGAACGAGAATCAAAAATTCTGGAAATCCTTGTTCAGACAATTTCGAAGAAATAATCACTTTATTCCTAAACTAACGTGAACTTGCAAAATTTTTAATTTTCCCTGCAGATTAATTTCGTCTGTAGTCCCATAATCACCCTCGCATTTGTTTTTAATTTTTTCATCCAGCTCTTCTGATTTCCAATTTTTTATTAAGACCCTAAACTAGACATAATCTCTTTTCCAATTTTTCTCTTTCTCGAGTAATTTAGGAAACTATGTTTCTTCCTCGAACAAGCTTGAAAGCCAGCTTTTTTTTGAAAATTATGTCTCACGAGTAACATTTGAGCCGAACCGCAGCCCAATCCGCTGTGTATTGATTTTTCTTCCTCTCAGTAGGCCAGCAGCGACGTTTCTTTGTGCTGCCGTTTTTGCAACCTTGGCAGTAAACGTGCTTTTATTTTTTACAGTCAAAACTATGAAAATTTTAGATTTTTAAAATAAAATCCTCTCAACACGAATTTTTGTCGTTTTTAGAATTTTTAGGATTTCCTATTTTAAACTGTTTTTTAAAGTCAAAAATTGTCTGGAAGCCTTAGATTTTCTGAAATTTTGTTTTTTGAATGTTGATATATGGAATTTCCAAAAATTCGCGTCCTGACCCGATTTCTGTCCCGACGCGAAAATGGCGCTTCGAATTTCATCGATTTGGATTTTTTCCTTGTTTTTCTTTCTGATTCATTTCAAAGAAAAATTATTGGAAGATGATTAATTTTTTGTTTCTTTCAGGTCCCGAACCCCGAACTACCAAATCTTGTTTCATATGTTGGGGTAAAGCAAAGAAAATCAAATCGTGTGTTTCCACACTTGGATCCGAAATCCAAGCTTCTTGAGTATGTCCAACAACATCCAGTCGCGAGAATGGGCATCCGACATGTCCTACTCGCCGAGAGGCAACGTGAGTTTTGGAAAATTGAATGCTTTTATGTTAATTCGGAAATTGAAATTCATATTAATGTATTTCAGGAGGAATTTCACCCATTTGTCGAAGATCTGCTGCCTTACGTCAAGGAGTTTGCATATATGTGGTTCCATCTCCAAGCAGCCAAAAGAAAGTACACGAAACAGAAAGAGACGAGGATCGGCATAGAGGAGGAGAGGAGGATCAAGAACGAGTTGACGGTGGGGGTTTATCAATTTCCGAATCCTATCCATGTGTGAAATCCCTTTGATTTTACTTTATCATGGATCTTTCTTCCCATACATAGGAACTTCGATATAGTTTCGTGACATTCTTGAGTTTTTCCCTGTGAGAAATTCCAAATTTTTCCGTATGGGAAATTTCCAGACTGTACAGCTTTGGGTTTTCTCATATATGGATTTTAGAGAGATCCGGTAGATAAAAAACAGAAGTGGGCGGGACGCTTACTTGGCAAGCTGAGAAAGGATATCCAGCCAGAACATCGGGAAGATTTTGTGCTTTCCGTGACTGGACAAAAACCGGCTGTCTGTGTCCTTTCGAATCCTGACCAAAAAGGAAAAATGAGGAGAATCGATTGCCTGAGGCAAGCAGATAAAGTTTGGCGATTAGACTTGGTTATGGTAATATTGTTCAAGGTTTGTTTTTCCTTCATATTAATTGCATTCGCAAGAAGAATGCCGTGTCCAAGGTCGCTATCAATCAACTTAATCGATAATTTTTAAGGGAATTCCACTCGAAAGCACAGATGGAGAGAGATTGGAGAAGTGTAGTGAATGTCTTTATCCCGCTTTGTGTGTGAATCCTTATCACATCAGCATTACTGTAAGAGAGTTGGATCTCTTCTTGGCGAACTTCATCTTCACCAGCAATCCGGACGACCCCGGAGGGAAGGAAAGAGAAGATGAAGAGGACGCTTTGCCTGTCCACGAGGGGATCTGGGGAACTGGGGTGTTCACCGCTTACGAGTTGAAGACGTTGACGAGACCCTCGGTGATGAGCATCGAAGCCGGAAACTTGAGAAAACAACAGACAGATTCCAAAGACGGTGAAAGTTTGAATTCGAGTAGTGGAGGAGACTCTTCATGGTCGGAATCTAGTAGTCAATTGGGCGCGAAAGTAACAAAAAGACCTTTGGAAACGGGTAAAACGAAAAAAGATGTCAGCGGGAAACAAGGGAAAAACGCGCAATTCTCAGGGATGACGGTTGATGAATCTGCTGGACAGAACGGATCCGTCATTGAAATCGATGGAGAACCCGCGGAAAAGATATGTCGTAAAGAAGGAAGAGTTGCGGGTAATGGGAAAAATGTGGAATCAAATGAAACCCAGATTAAAGGAAGCAATGGACAAAATTTTAGAATTCAGAATCCGATTCATGGAAGAATCCAAAGTTTTCATAGTTCAGGTTCAGCATTTAGTTCTCCTGCTGGCACGGGAACGAAACCGATGGAAGAATCACAGAACTTGTCGCCGAAATCGGAATCAACGAGAGCGCCATTGTTGAGCTCGAGAAGAAGAGGGACAACGACGTACAATATGGTCACCACAACAGGACCTCCGTTAACGGTTCAAGCGGCAATTTCGCAAAGTAGTTTTTATTCGAATGGAGTCATAAGGACGAATGGAATTGTTACTCCTGTTCCTCCGATAGATGGACAAAGTAAGGACTCGCCGTTATTGACTCCGACTTCTAGTTTGGTTTCGCCCGTGAGGGAGTTTATTTCGAAACCGAGCAATACTTTGAACTTGATCGCTCCGAGACCGATGATCCCGGTTGTGAACGGTAGTGCGATAAACAATACTACTTCTCTGATTACGAAACAGGTATTTTTTAACTCAAGAAATTGTTTAAGAGGCTCTTTAGAACTACATTGCTGCGGCGAAAAGCATGCAGTCGTCTCTGTCCTCGCCGGTTTCGTTTCTCATAGGAAGCCCCCTACATACCCCCGTGGGTACCCCGTCGGCGACACCGATCCCAGGGGCGAGTTTAATGACTTTGGAAGCCTTGAGGGGAGTGTTCGGGGCACAGATGCCCGTGGTGAATGGATCTGATCCGATGATTATGAAAGACAGTGAGTCTTCTCAATCTATTTCTGCTTTTCATTTATAAAAACGGGATTTTATTGTTTTGTGGATTTCTTTGCGTTAGAGTTGGTTTTTGATTTCCTTAAAGTAAAAAAAGTAGTTTGAACTTTTTACGACGGAGTGGTCTTTGAGCAGAAAAAACGTCTGAAACGAGAAATGTGTATTGATCCGGGACCAAGCCAAAAGACCAATTGATTTTCGAAAGGCCAAGGAACTGTTTTATTTTTGCTTTTTTGAGGGAAAAGAACATTTCGAACAATGCGATTGATATTGTAGTTAAATAATGTTGATTTTCGAAGAACATTTTCTCAACACAGAATTGAAGAACACCAAAAGCATGTCTTTTGGAACGAGTTTTAAAAACGCTTAATTTTAGAAATTTCAGAAAAATGTCTGGTTAAATAGTGTAAAAAATTTCTTCCTAGGTTTTGAATGAGAACTCTCATGTCAAAAAAAATAATTTTAAAACAAACAATGGCTAACAAAAAATCTGAATTTATTTTCCAGACTTAACCGCACTACAGTATCTCAGTGACTCTAGCAGCAGATCCCCGCTGATGCGGGGCACTCCTACTTTTAACGGGAACTTACTCCAGACTCCTACAAAGTTAGTTTTTACTACTTTTTAAATCGCAAAACCTTGAGTTTCGATTTTCATTAATTAACCTTTTATATTAGTTTCAGCAGTTTGAGTCAATCTGCAGAAATGCAAGCAATTTCGAACGTGTTCGGATTGACGGTTCCATCGATTTCTTCTTTGACAACATCTCAGCCAGGACCTCCGGTGGACAATGCTTCACTTCTTCAAGTTGGTACTTTCTCCAGTTTCTTTCAGCAATGATTTTTTAATTTCAGAAAAGCTCTGAAAAAAATGGCTTATCGATAAGTCCGACTTCAGGAAATTCGAATTCGTCAACTTCTTCCGGGATTTCGGACTCTGTTCCCCCAAATTTTCTTTTTTTGGGACAGAGTCTGAAAAATCTTACAAAGTAAAAAATTAGTTTTTTAGTTCAAAAACCCAAGTTTTACCGTAACTTTTTCGAAAAAGGGTATTTTGTTTATTTTAAAAGTTTTTGAATCTTAATTAATCCTGGATTTGACGGGCAAAAATTTTTCGGTCCGATTTCCGCACATGTGCCTGTGCCGACGGATAAAACGGATTTTCTTCCCAAAAAAATTTAAAAACAGAATGGGTGATTTTAAAGATCCTACAATATGCCTTTTGATACTTATAGATTTTCTTAGAAAATTTTGCTTTGTTGTGCAAAATTCGATTAGACGATTTTTGCGAAATTCCCCAGGTCTGTTCTGTTTTTTTAGTTTTTTATTGTTGTTGAAGGGAAATGGAGAAAAATAGCATTTGGATTGAAAAATAAAGTAATTTATTGATGTTGAACCACATGGTGCTTCTTTTGGAACACTGATTTAGAAATGCTCATTTTAAAGTTTTGGTTTTTAAATACTGATTTTGAGGAGTAAGATGCTTTGAAGGACATTTATTCTTTAAAAAGTATTCATTCTTAAGAAAAGTGTTGGTTTTTGAAACTATTTATTTTCTTAGAGAATGTTTATTCTTCAAACGTGGTGTTTGAGGAACTTGACACGAGGAACGAATTTGGTGTAAGAATTCAGGTTGTGGAAAGAGTTGAGTTTGTTGTAGTTAGGGCATTTTGGAGTGGTGCCAGTACACGATGGGATGACAGCGTCCATCTCAATGGTGGAAACGGTACAGACGAAGCCGGCTCCGGAAGTTCCACAGTATTGCTGGTATTCGTTCGTCATGCAGGTTACGTAGTCAGAGATGAAACTAAAAAACAAAAATATTACGAAAAAAATTTTATTTTATTTATGGGAAGAATGTCAAAAAACGAGGATTTGTAAAGGAGTGAATATTTGGTGTTTGATTCTTAAATCTGAGTGATTATGGAACGCTCTTTCGGAATGAAGAAACCAACTATGTGGGTTTTGATATCAAAAGTTAAAAGATCGAAAAAATCTGATAAACGTGGGAGCTTTCATATATCATGGACTCCGAAAGTATTGCTTTTATAGATCGCGACGATCGTTTGAACTTACGAGCAATTGAAGGGATTGTCGTTGACGGAGTTCGTGAAATTCGTCGCGCATTCCTGGACTTCCGCGGCGTGATTTTGTTGGACACTTATGAAACAATAGTAGTTGTTCATCAACGAATTGAATCCTTCATTACATTCAAATCTCTCAGCAGAATAAAACATGAAATATTCCTGGGCATTCGTGTTGTCCGATCCCAAGATCTGCTGATATCCCTGGGTGTTGTTACATCCACCGATGACGGGAGTGAGACAAGAGTTAAGAGCATTGAACCAACCGCACATATCCTTCGTTGCTTGGATTCCTTGCCCGGCTTCCAATGTTCTCACGGCACCGAGGAAATCCTGGTACGCAGGGACCTGGGAGAACCCGAACATTTTGAAGTACGTCATATAACACTTGTTGGAAGCCGTTGCGGCATCAGAAGTACAACTGACATTCTGAGCGACGGACAAGGCGAACAAGGACAGAAGCAGGATGAGGACCTTCATTTCCGGAAGTTTCTGGATGAAAAAATGATAAAAAAGAATAACGTGGTCGTATTTTATACTAGTTAACCTTGTATTGATAAGGATGGATGCTACGTTGATATTCGTCATGGAAATGGAAAACTGGGAGTGGTATCAGGAAAATTCAATGAGCATCTATGATGCCGATACGGTTGGAGATAAAAGGAAAGATTAACTATAGAACGAAGCACTGAAAGAAATAGGTTTTCTTTATTTTCATACAAAGTAATCGATTACATTAGTTACCTAAATTTCAAGCAAATATTAATAACTTTCTCCAACCTCTGCTTCCTGTCAGATTAAGAAATATTAGTACTGAAATAAATTTCACAAAAATAGGAAAACTAAGATTAAAAACTTTATTGAACGAGTTTCTTAAGATTCTCAGTAACTTTGGCAATCGTTTCTTCAAAAGTCTGATTCAGGTTGTCGCTTTCAATCAAAATTTCCTCCTCTCGACGACGGACTTTCTCCTTCAATTCTCTCATCCATTCTTCGTGGAGACTTCTCAATTCGTTATTCCTCTTTTTCCTCTCCAAAACTGCTTTGGAATAATTTTCTTTTTTCTCTGGGTTTGTCAATCTGTCTTTGAAAAAGGCATTTCCCAGTTTCTCTGCGAACTTTGATTTCGGGAAGGTGATCCGCATTTCGTTGAACAGCTTCAGAGCAGCTAAAATTGGTGTTAATACAGTAAAAAGATGTTAATATAACATTCAGAACTTCAAAAAAACAACTTACTTGAATGAGCTTCTTCAGCTTTTTTAGCGGTGCAAAACAGTACTTCGTTGATCTTTTTATCCACTCCAATTCCGTTTAACGCCTTGAATAGAAGATCCACGATTGCAACTTCCGACAAGTAATAAATAGAGGATAAAAGTAGTCGTTCCTCATAAACTATCCATTCCGCTTTCAAGGATTCACAGATTTCGGCGACTTCCGGAGCAGCTTCAGTCAAATTTTCCCCGAAAACTTTCAACTGCTCAACCTGAGATTCCAGTTGACGCATCAACACTGCTTCATCTGGATTCAAATGACGGATGCAACAACCCTAAAATTCGTGACATGAGAGTTGACTTTAAAAATCAATACTTACATAAGATGACATTGTGTAA
>VOSG01000463.1:0-22830 GCA_009761265.1 Halicephalobus sp. NKZ332 | reverse complement strand
CCGTTTAGACATAATTGATGAACTTTCTAGAATTCTTTTGAAACTTGGGGATCTTCCAGATTCATTTTGATATACTCGAGGAATTTTCTCGGGCCTTTTCAAATTATCCGAGGAACTTCCCTGGCTTTTCCCACAATAACTGGGAAACCTCGAGGATCCAGGGAACCGGGAGTGCCTATTCAACAGTCTAGGAAATTTTACGATTCAGCTTCTTTGATTTTTGTTGACAAAAACGTTGCCAATTCTATTTCTATTTTCAACATAAGAAATGTAAAGATTTCGGAGAGTTATTGAATTTCGTGTCGAGGTAACTTTGCAAGGATTTTTATAATATTTAAAAATAGTTCTTACGACGAAAGTGTGGGATCTATATTATTTCGAATCTTATTTTCTGTAAATTCGTTCCGAAACATTTTCGTAAAAATTCCATTCAAACTTTACAACAACATAATTCCCCTCTGATGTTTTCAAAACTCTTCTCGAAAATTTTTTCTCAATGAGAAGCCATCATTACAAACGTTTTCGAAATAATCAACAAAGGAATTTATTTTCATTTTTCACTTTCTCGTTGAACAGAAACCAAAAATTCGTGAATTATTAAACGTCCGAAAAACAGAGGAGTGTTTGCCCAGAGGATCGGCTTAATCCAATTCTCGACTGCTTCTGCGAAAAGTGATTCGTCTAAATCGATTTGGTCCACTTCAGAACCCAATCAAACCGGGTTCCGAAAATGAGGCTTCCGTTGTTTGTTCTATGGCACGCATTAAATCCGTTTTCGGCTTTGTTTTACGCTAGGGAGACCTGCAGGTAAAAAGCTTTGAGTAAATTTCCACCAATTCCTCATAATTTCGTCCCTCGAAAGCTTGACGAAGGTAAAACAGGTATAGTAGGGTGCCTGTCAATTTTTAGAGATTTATTGTTGTAAAGGTTGACGAAATTAGGGATTAGATAGAGTTTTCACTGATTTTTCGACGTTTATTTTTTGTCCTAGGAGTCGACGAAATTAGGGATTAGAGTTCTCACTGATTTTTAAAGGTTCTCTTTGTCATTGGAAGGGTTGGCGAAATTGGGGAAAGGTAAAGTACGATTTCTGTCAATTTGAACTATTTGCTTGTTGAAGTTAGGGATTACATAGAATTACCATCAATTCTGGAAGGTTTAGGTTGTTTGAAGGCTAGACGACTTCACAAGTAATGCATAATTTTGTCAATTCTAAGACTAACGTTGTCGAAGAAATTAATAAAAGTAGAAGCTTTAGAATAGGATTTCCCTAGATATAAGATATGGTCAGGAAATTCGAAATGTTGTTCTTTGATTTTAGAATTATTTTTGTATTTTTTGATCGACATATTCCTCGATAGAGACATTGAGGGGGACGTTGATGGACAGCTTGGCAAAGAAATTCTAAAAGTGATTTTCAAAAATATTTTCGAAATTCTACTCGGTCGTTATTTTTCACACGCCTTTTAGTTTTTTTAAATATTTCTAAATTTCTTAAATTTTGTCAATCCCGTTTTCACACGTTTCTTTAATTTTCTCTAGGGCCACCTCGTTGACGAAATAATCCGAAAGTTGCAAGATGACTCCTCGTCGAAGAGCTTCCACTTTTGTCCGTCGCGTGTCACTCTCCGTTCCTTCGACTTTATCGACCGATCTCGGCTTTCAGCTTCCTTCTGTCTGAGACCTTCGATCGCAGATCCAAAACTCTTCATATAGGGGTCCAAGTGTTATGTCTGAAGATCTAGATGTTGTATCTAAGAGCTGAAGTGTTATGTCCAATATTCGAGACGTTACGTCTAAAGCTCGAAGTGTTCCATCTCGGATCTGAGGTTCAAGATCTTACAATCGAGGTCTGAGATGTTCTATTTAAGACCTAAGATCTTACGTCTTCAATATTATCTCTTATATCTTCGATCTGAGGTCTTATACCCAATATCCGATGTTTAAATTCTTCCATATGGGAAATGTAGCCTTACACCTTTGACTTGAAGCCTCCACTTTTCGTCTTAAAGATGAAGTCTTCCGTTGGGCGTCTGAGATTGTCTATTTTCCATGCTCGATCTAGCATCTGAGATCTTCTATCTTCGATCAAAAGGACGGGTACTCAAGACCCATTTATCTTGCTTCAAGTCCTTCGAATTTAGAATTTTGGAATTTTAAAAAAGACCGCGCAGTCGCTTTATTGACATTCCCGAATTGAAGTCAAATCGATCGGTCGACGAGGCTATCCTTTCAATAATCCCTTAAACGTTGGACATTAAAGGATAGGCTTCTTTTTGTCACTTGTCCAATGAGTCATTGATTTATCACTTCTCACTCTTGTTCGACAAGAATGATTATGCTTGTAAACATCAGAGGGGGTGTTTTTGTGAAATTGTCTCAACTCGGATTTTCATTGATCTCGAAATCCATTTCAATCCTGAGTTCCAAATTTCTATTTCGTGAGTTTTCACTCATTCCGCAACGTTTTTAATCATTTCCCAAAAATCAATTCCCGCACCAACTGATAAGGTGTTACAGATGCTATTTTTTAAAGATCGAGGATGAACTTTTTGCGGAATTTCCTTAACACGAATTTCGAGAACCTTCTAGAGCTTCCGGTCTCAGCTTCCATTAAATCCTGAATTATCCTATTCAGAAAAAACCCCGGATTTTTGTCGAGAGCGCGATACGAAGCTCTTGACCGTAGAGAAAACTGGAAAAGCTTAGACATTGATCCCGTCTTGCTTCAGGCTCGTTTACGAGCTTGCTTCCTGTTGGCTTTTGTTCTTTGTCATTGATCCTCAGGGAATGTTGACTGTAGTCATAAAATTCTCCAAAAAATGATCTACATGATTTCAGAAAATTTGTTTATAATTGTTTCTTTAAATATTGATTTATAAAAACCCCAGAAGATTTATTTATAGAAATTCCGAAATTTATTTATAGGAAATTCCCAAAAATTGTAATTTAAAAAAATCGGTGAAGGATTATTTCCTTTACTGTTTGATCAGTTTTGATGATTTCATCAACGACCTATAATCCGTATTTGCTTACATGTTTTTCCTTGTTTGTATACTGATTCAGATCCAGGACCATAAATTTTGGGTTGACCAATACTGCCGAGTTTTTTGATGATTATTCTTTTACAATCATACTATTATAAAAAATAAAACGATCTTTTTCATAAAAATTGAAAAGGATTTTTTGATAGAAATTTTCGGAACTTTCTGTTCGGGAGTGTAAGAATGAAATTTCTTAAAACTTATTGTATAAGATCAAAACATTAGATATTGTTCTGATTCGTAATATTTCCAAAAAATCAGGATTATTTTTTTGGTGACGGTTTTTTCGTCACATGGAAATTTCATCTTCATTTTTCCTTACAGAATTTATGAGTCATCATCTGTCGTCGATAAATTCAATAAAGACACTCCTTCTTTGTAAAGCCAGGAGCTGCTGGTGAATTTTGATGGGTTTTGGTTTCCCACCAAAATTTGATTTGTCCTTATCAGTGAGAGTCTTGTCCACTCAAGAATGTCGTATTGATACAACCGACATTGACTGATTAATTTTGAAACGTGTTATCTAAGATTCGTTCGACTAAAATTGTATAAAAATAAGGTTCTAGATTTCTCGAGATGTCCGTCGACAAGACCATCGAGGAGCTCAGCGGGACCTTGGCCCAACTGTCCGTCCTGGTAGAACATATTAATGGACAGATAATGGGGGTCACGTCCCGGATAAATCAAACTTTGGACAACTTTGACCAATCCGTAGCCGGAATTGCCACCGACGCGAGTTCCTTAACTGGTCAAGTTGCCAACACAGTATCTCAAATTCCGAATTCATGGGTGTTTTATTTACTGTTTATAACGCTGATTATTGTTTTGATTTTGCTGTCAATTTTGATCATCATCAACCTAGCAACGAGATTACATGCCATCTATGCCCTCTGCTTTCCTAGTGGTAACGGTAAGAATCACTTAATTTTTCTGAATCAAAGTTCTCTAAATTGTTTTATATTTTCATTAAACTGAACTTTTCGGAGAATTTTAAAATCATACTTCATATAAAAATAACTTTGTTAGAAGTATTTTATAATTAATTTTAACGAATCTGTTTAGAGTCGGGTCTGAGTACTCCATTGCCTTCTAACTACTCTGAATCCAGGCTGATCCAGAACTACGATAATAGTCTCCAGAGGTTTCCGAAGAGAGGGGCACACATAGTCGAGATAGAAGCTCCCAGGAGAGACCCTATACCATACAGGATTGAGTCGGGGGTGAACCCCAGTTTCCAGGAAGGGTACCCGAGTTCCAGGAGTAACATAGGTGAGTTCCTCCTAGTTTTCGTCTAACTTTTTTAACAAAGTAGTCTCCCCGAAACTAACGACCTTCCGCGTAAATACATCTTCCCAGACGAATACTGTGGAGCACAAGAAGGGTCTCCAAAGACCTCCTACCCCGGCGGTGGAGATGGTCTGTGACTCCTTCGTGTACCCCACGGAGTCTCAGATGCTGACTTCGATCTATGAGGAAAACTCGAGTCTCCTCCTCGAACCCGCTTCCCCCGGTTTTTTGAAGCCGAATAATAATACCCAACCAAGGAGGTCCCTCCCGACCATAGAGTGCAACAGTAGTGGTCACATTGTTGTCAGCAGAAGAATCAGCCAAAAAGAGGAGAATTCGAATGAAGAAAGTTGGATCCCTATTGTTCTGGGAGATGATTCCGAAATTTCTCCTCCTCCCCCGGCCCCTGAGGACGGTCCGAGGGCAGTGGCAGGTCTCGTAGGTGGGGTTGTGGAGAGATTTGCGGTTTTTGTAGAAAGTAGAGGAGTTTGCTGTTTTTCTAGAAAAGTAGTTTCCACTTTTTGTTTTAAAAAAGAAAAAACACGATTCCCCTTGAAGTTGCGGCACTTGATCGATCGAGTACGGTCAAAATGATTTCCTCACTTTTCTGTTTATTTTTATTCTTTTTAACTTTAATTAATCGGATAATTTTTAGATCAAACAACGTTTCAACATGTACCCTACAGTAGACGGAACCCCCAGTCGATCCCGGTAGTTGCCCAGCCAGTGATGTCGGGCCAAGACTCCCCACCCAACCGGTATCCCCATCAGCAACCCTACTTGGTGTCCAAAACGGAACCAGTATAATCTAGTCAAATTTACTGAATCCCGAAGTTTCTGGATTTTAAATTTCAAGCTTTGCGAATGTTGAAGTCTTTCTTGATCTCCTTTCCCTCTGGGACCCTCCGGCACTGTCAGGAAAAATTCTGCTTATTCTCCGACTCCGAAATTCATGAGTCAAAAACACGGTAAAAAATTTTCCTACCTTTCGCAGATTTCTATTGAATAAAGATGAATATGAAGTTTGTATTTTGTTGTTTTTGAAATTAAAGTTGTTGGTGATTGGTGTTTTTTGAATTAACCCGTTTTAACATCGGATTTATCTGTACTAACATATTTAACATTTTTAAAATTTATTTTGTTTTGTTGCTGGAGGATTTTGAATTCTTCTCGTGTCACGGAACGAAAATACGCAATTGGTGAAAGACATTACAGGATATTTGTAATTTAAAGAAAAGTAAATTTCCAGTATTTTTCGATACAAAGAATTTAGCGTTTCATAGCAAATGCGGTTTTCGATTTAAATAAATTTATTCTGGAAAATTCAGAATTAATAAACTTTATATAAAAGCAACATTATCCATAAAATGCCAAGCTCGGTTTGACATTAAAGAAAGCAAAATTACACTTTCGTCATGAATCCGCCTTCGCAAAATGAGACTAAATGATAATTTTCGCCTTCTAATAAAAGTGATCCCATCACGAAAAACTTCTTTTGACAGAACGGGACTAAATGAAAATTTCCTCTTTTTCGTGAGTGGACTACACCTTATTTTCCGAACGAAAAACAGCCTGCCGGAAAATCCTCCAGATAACGTTGACTTTCCTTTCTCGCTTACTCATTTCCTCGACAAACATGACGCCGTTTTATTTCCCGATTTTCTCGAGAAGAATCTTTTACGAGCACATGCTTTGAAAGAAGATTTCGAAGAAAATTTTTGAAGAAGAAATTTGTGAGGAAAAGACTTTGAAGAAGATTCCATTCACGATTTATGTTTGCTTACAAAACCTGCTCGCGGACTTTTTGTATTTCAATTTTTCTTCATTTTTTCCAAGAAAAATCGAAAGGTTAATTTTTATTTTCAGCGATACCTTTTATCCTCTAAGGGATTTGTTTATCCCTTGCTCTTTGAGGATTTTGTTTATCCTTTAAAAAATGAGCCACGGGACATCGATCGACAGGGAGATCGCGGAGATTCGGCTGGCTTTGAGAAATCTCCACGAAACTCTCTATAAAATTTCTTTCAAGATGGAAAACGCTACAGGGATTTTGGACGAAGAACTCCGAACTTTTGATCAAGACGTCATAAACGTTGCCAACGAAGTAAGCCATATCAAGGACAATACTTATCTCGTTACTGGTCTTGTAAGTTTTTTTTTAAAATCGATTTATATTAAGCTTCAAAACTTGGATTTTTTGAATTTTCAGAAATTCGATTTTCTAAATATTTTGAAATATTCTAGAAAGTAGGGATTTCTGGAATTATTTGAAATTAAGGACTAAGAGCATAAAGTTATAAAGTTTTTTCTTAAGAATATCGATTGAGATTTCCATAATAGTATAATCCCGAAACTTATATATGAAATTTTGGATTTTAATCTCCCAAAGGTTTTATAAACTCTTCTTGAGACAATTACATAGGCTTTACATTAATACAGTTTAATTTTGATTGTTTTCAGTTTCCTCAAAACTCAACCTACCTTGCAACTCTCCTCGTTCTCGACGCACTTATATGGATTTTGGCATTCTTTCTGATTTACAAAATCATCCAACACGTCAAGCAGAGAAGTCTCCATTCTCAAAAATGGCAAGAGAAATTCTCCGCGATGAAAAGAACCTTCAGACCCGATCTACTTTCGAGAGGAAAAAATATATTAATTGCACAAGAACCTGAGTCCGGACAAGTTGTCAGAAATCAGTATGAACCTCTCCCGCCACGGAAAGATCCCCCTTCTTATAGGTCCGTCCTCATCAGGAATCCTCCTCCGAGCTACAGGAATCAATATGAAGACGAAGCTGGAAGTCTTCTGGACGAAATCGCTCCCGATAGGAGGAAAGAATGGACGAGGATTGTTGATGAACTTGATGATGTTAGGAAGTAGTATTATTAGCAAGTTCGATAACGGCAGGGTGGAGATCGTCGACGACCTTGACGACATCGGAAGTAGTATTACTGAACTCGATGGTGTCAGAAAGTAATGTTGTTGATCTCCGAATAAATTGTTGATCTCTTATAAAAGTTTTTCAACATTTCATAAATTAAAATTCATCGGGATTTAATGAAAGCCAAATTTCGAACTTTGGAAATTCGTTTCCAGATAACTTTGCAGAAATTTGGACTTTCCATATAATGGTATTTGAAACTTTTTCAATTCGACGCGAAGTTTAGTTATGATGACTAGATCTGGGATCAAGAACTATTTTTGTGTTTTTTCAACAATGGGATAATAATTCTAGAGTTTTTAAAAAAAATTCGAACATCGATCCAGAAATTGTTCCACAAAAATTCCTTTTTAATATGATTTGCACATTGACCCTGAACTTGAAAGGATTCAGGAAGAACAAGTTTGACATAATTCCGCACGTTCCTGTCAAGTTATCAAAGAAGATTATTTTTATTTTCGAAACCCCCGTGCCAAAGGGGGCCAGGCACCTCTGCAACCTTGACGAGATTAAGTTTCGAAATTCGAATATAAAAGGAGAGGAAATTTTAAAACTTTCAATTTGAAATGTATCTCAATTTCCTTCTAGTGTTTCTGTCCATCGGGGTCGTGGGGGCCTATTACCCTGGGTACCAGCTATTCTACCAACAGGATCCTCGCATGGGGTACTACGGGTACGGTCAACAAGGTATTCCAGCAGCTTACTTGGCGGCTCAACAAGCCCAACAAGCTCAACAACAGCAACTTTGGCAACAACAGCTGTTGGCTCAGAGGGGCTTCGGGTCCTTCTCTGTTGATCCAGGGTAAGTCTTGTCTTTTCAACAAGTATGGTAGATCATCTTTGAGAAACTTTATTTCTCGACAAGGAAGTTCTAAAAATTCTCCTTGGGAGCATTTGTATTTCCTACAATAATTTGATTTGATTTTTTCCAGTATGATGCAACAACAACTCCTTCGTCAGCAACTCATGATGCAAGGATATCCAGGCATGCAGCAGTTCGGCTACAACTACGGTAGTCCCTTCGGTTCACCGTACAACCAATACGCAGCTGCACAGCAACCTTTCCGAGTCAGTGGAGTCAAGACCCTCGACCCACCACAAAAGGACTGAATCTGAGAACCGTAAAATAGGGGAATTTAAGAACCTCTAAAAATAATGTTAACTCGTTAATCGCATTTGTGGCCTTTCTGAAAGGATTTACCCAGAATAAAAGTAATTTAAAACTCTAAAACTCTCAATCCCCCGAGGTTATTTATGTTTTGATCTTCAAGTTCTTCCTCATCTGCCTCTAACGTTGTGGTTAAATATGGAAAAAGTAATGACCAGCAAAGATAACATGTGAAAAACATATTTTTGATAAATACT
This sequence comes from Halicephalobus sp. NKZ332, assembly GCA_009761265.1. NCBI lineage: Eukaryota > Metazoa > Nematoda > Chromadorea > Rhabditida > Panagrolaimidae > Halicephalobus > Halicephalobus sp. NKZ332. The sequence goes on along the minus strand of VOSG01000463.1, from coordinate 14,190 downwards.
TATTACTACGGTTATTTTTTGAAATAATATGTCAGGATCTTTTTTTATTATAGAATCTGTGAATTTATAGAAATTTATCTGGAAATATTTGAGATTTATATTTCATGAGGTTCAATTACCCAAGGATGAAAAATGTGAACATAATGACTCTCAAATTTATGTAGTCAAAAATAGAAAAATTACTCCTGATAATTTTCCTCCTGTTACGGCAGCCAATTATCTCAGACTATTTGGTTTAGTATCCGGCTGCGTGACAAAGGAATGGGGAATTAAAACAACCTTCGTCATGTCCATGTAGTAGGAAATAGAAAATTAGTTTTTGATATTTTTCCGTGTACTACGGTAGCGAATTAATTATGCTGGACTATTTAGTTCAGTGTCTAACGTTGAGAAGGAATTTGGAATTAATATGAATTTCGTCACAGTTATAAAAAACCAAAGAATCTTTCGTTTTCCATACATTAACCTTTCTCCGAATTCACCTTACACTATGATATTCAGTCATATTTTGTCGTCTTGTGTGATAATCCGAATATGAAATGAAAAGAAGTTGTAAAAATTCTTCTCAAAATCACGTTTTTAAAAAAAACAAAAAAGCAAAAAATTCATTTTTTAAAAATTTTTCCTCGTATTACGGTAGGTGATTATTTTTGATTATTTGGTTGAATTACCTAGGGTCGAGGGACAAAAGAATAAAAAATTAACACAACTTCCGTCATTTCCATGCAACCAAAAATAAAAAAATGAGTTAGAAAAACGTGAAAAAGCTTATTTTGAAACTATTCACGTGGTACAGTAGACGATTTAACTTGTTTATTGCGTTTAAGCATTCAAGTATAAAATAAGAAGAAAGGCTTTCGTGACGTTTCACTGCGGATATCCAGATCGAATCCGGAGGGATATTTAAATGAGGATTTGGAAAGAACTTAATGACAAGGAAACTATGAAAAGTTCATTTGTGATCATGCACAGTATACTACAATAATCATTCCAGTAAATATTTTTTCCAACTTTCCATATTAAAAAATTGTCACAATTTCCGTCACATCGTTATGGTAAGAAACGGAAGGCAAAAAATTAATTGATTCTCCCCTCGTAGATTACGGTGTTTAATTTTGCTCAATAATGTACTTAGTTATTCACCCTTGATGTCGAAAATTAAAACATTAAAGCTCTATCCCCCTCCACCTGTCTCGGAAACACCACGGGATATCCCAAAGCACAAGTTCCTCTTTGAATTTTTATGGAAATTAATGATGCAGTTCGAGAAGTTTGAACTCATTGACTTTGACACGTAAAAGTCGTTTTTTAATAATTCAAGAATATTAATCTTTAAAATTTTGTGAACTCAAAAACAGATAATTAGAAAGTCCTAACAAGTTCAAAATGACATTTAAAAATAAGAACTTAAAAATGTTAATCTGTTTTATTATTCAATGTTTGGGTTATTCTCGTCGGTATTATTTTTGGCTCATCTGAGAATTGATAAATAAATTTTCGGCTCTTTTTTGAGGGATTGGATTTTGGAGAAATTTGTTTTTCATTAAGTAAATATTTTTTGTGAAAAATTCATAAATATTGTTCTGAGTTTTAAGAATTCATTATATTTTCTCAAGGTTTCCAGGAATTTCAGGATATAATAGTCCCTTTCCTCGACAAGGAATTTTTAAAAACTCGTCTGAGACTTTTTTAGAATTTATTTAAAGTACTTTTCTTAATATCGTAATTTGAATATCAAAATCACATATACATTAAACTTCGCAATTTCCGGTTTCGAAGAGGAAAGTTTAAAAATTCGTCTCGACGTTGTTTTTTAATTTGTTACACCATCGTTTAAATAATGTCATAATTTAAATATCGTAAACTATATAAATGGAACTTTATTCTCTAACATCAACAGGGAAATCTCAAACTTTTTCTCCAGATTATTCTTTAAAATCTTATAATTAATTTCTTACTTTTAAGATGTAGTTAATCAAGTTTATTTCTTGATTATTACTGTAGCTTTTAGTTTCAAATAAAGTTCTAAAAAAGGAATTTCATCAGTCGGATTGACTTGATGATGTCTAAAATTCGTCAATGAACAACATTTTTGTCCAAAAATTGTTTTTAGTCAAGGATAATCACGCACTATTGCACATCCAGAAATTTGTCCACAGACCAACTGCTCTTTTGAAAGTGTTCCTTACCCCATTAATATTTTTCTAAGGAGTTCCCTGCCCTATTAACCCCTCGGAAGTTAAACTTCTGTTTTTCGAAGACTTGGAACAATTCTGAATTTTTTTGAAATTAAAGATATACGTCATGACGTGATTTTCGACGTTCTTAGAACTCTATTGGAAGGATCATCTTCCACAATAGATTTACCTTGCAGTAAGACAGTGTCTTGTGGTGATACAAAGGGGGGACAATGTTAGATGAAATTGATATACTTGTTGTGCGAGTAGGAAATTAATTTTTGGCGCCAAATTAAGATTGAGCTTAAAAAACAAATCTATCATCATTATTGTTAGTAATTTCGCGACGTAAACTAATTTTTTTTAATTACTACTTCATATTTAATACTGAATTAAATTTATACCCAGGACGGGGGAGTTTGTCATAATTTCCGAAGTTCGAACTCCAAGCTGAATTTCGCAATTTTCATCTCGATTTTGACCTTGAATTTTACTTTTAAAAATAAACAAATTTTCTGATTTTCAAAAACATTACAGTAAGATTCAGTTTTTTAAATGTACTTTAATATTGATAAAATAAATAAATTTGCCATAATTATTAAGAGTTTGTGACGGAAGTTGATTTCACTTTATTTTTAGTCCTTTTCGTCCCAAGTTTCACCTGTTTAAGAAAGAATAAATTTGTCATGACTATTAAGAATTTCATAGTAAATTTAACCTCGCTCGACTAGGTATATTCCAAAATTAGAAAGAGGAGAATTCATTATAACCATTAGTAATTATGGAAAGTCGGTTTTTACTGTAAATTTTCTAACTCATTTTAGTGCAAACTTTTCATTTAAAAAAGTGAACTCATTATTACCAAGAGTCTTACGGTAAAAGTTAACCTTGCTTAATCCTTCGCTCTGTTGTACTCGTGGAAAACAAAAGAATTCATTAGTCTTCATGTGTTTTGTGTCGAGAACAAACTTTACATTCTCAAATAAAAGAAAAATTCCTCCATTCACCAGATTCTCTAGTTTTCCACTTTCTTCGACTAACCGGATCCTTTATCTTTTAACCCTCCTCGATTCGTCGGATTCTTCATGTTTTCATTTCCCTGGACTCATTAGATCCTTGACCTTTTCTTCTCTAGTGGGCGGTTCAACTTCTAGGCTAGTTCGAAAATCCCTCATAAATTAGTCAAAATCCGTCTTCAATGACCTTCCGAAACTTTCCACAACTCTTGAATAATCAAGTCTCTCGACTTTATTTATGCTTCTTGTCTGCTTCACCTGGGTTTTCCGTGAGCAAGAAGGGTATCAAGAAAACCACTCATTTTTTTCTCGCCACCCCTTTTTCCGAAATTAACTTTTAGGAAAGTTTTAATTTTTCCCGAAATTAATTCCCTTAGAAGTTTTTCAATTATTTTTCGAAATTAATTCTTTGTGTAAAATAAAAGTAAAAAGAATTGTTTCAGCTTGAAGGTAAAATGCAGCAGTTCATGATTCTGATCCTCGCTTGTTCTTTTTTGCTCCTGATTCCAACTGAAGCGAATCTGAGAGCCAGGGCCTTCTACGCCATCACGAACCAGGATCCGGAACCTGAGGTCGAAGTTGTGGGAAAGCCTTATGATAATTTGGTCTTCATGGAGAATGCCGGAAACGATCCTAGGTTAGTTCACAATTTCGTAGTAGTCTTTAACTTTTTTTTCCAGATGCATTTTCTGTCGTCCTGGAATGGGAAAGAGACTCATCTTCGCACCTTCTGAAGATGGTCAAAAAGGACTTGCTTTGAATCACTGATTTTTTTCATCCGATGCTGTTCACTTTTGAAATAACTTTTTTAGATAAAAATACAGCTAGAATTTTTTTTATTTTTAGCACAGAGATCATTCGGTTTTTTCTGGTGACGGGGATTAAGGGACCGAACCCGAATTGTTCAGAAACCGAGGTTCGAGGGGGAAGAATATCAGAGACCAAAAATGAAACTGAGTCCGGGAAGTAATTAACTTTTTCCTTATTTCCCTATTCCCTCACCCCCAGAATCGAAAGCGAGTTTGAAAACATCAACATCTGCTTGGATGAGGATTATTTCTTCTTCGAGAAGTTCGAGGGTGAAGTTGGATAATCCGTATTCAGAAAACCGTCTCGAAAATTTGTGGAAGTCGATTCCGTTCGCCAGAAGTTGTCTCGCGAGGTTTTCTACGGTACCTTTGATGGCGTCCCGGAAACCGTTGAGGGAGTCCGCGGGGATGTCGAAGAAGTCCAAGTCTTCCAAAATCCGCAAATCTCGTAATTTCAGAGAAACTGAAAGAAATAAATTTTCACAAAATCCCGGGATAACTTGATAAAAATGAAATCTCACCTTGGAGAAGAGTCCCTCTAGTTTTTATCCCGACCTCGACTACGGTAGAAAACGGGATTTTGCCGATGGTCTGTCTCGTATCTGCCAAGTAGAAAGTACTCAACCCCACGATGGAGATCTCCATGACATCTGAAAATATAATGAGATTATTGTAGTGATCAGAAATGAATCCTTCTACATGGTTTTCTCAGAAAGGATTTTTTAATTTCGGAAATCTAAAATTCTGAATTTTTGATGTCGCCTCGAAAACACATCATTGTAGATTAAAAATCATCTTTTCTACGAAATTATCTCACAACGGATTTTGTCATTCTTGGAAATTTAAAATTCTGAATTTCGGTATTCATCCCGAAAATTACTGTTGACTTTTCAGATACCATAGTCATTGAAAATTCCAAAATAGGGACAAATAACGAGTAGCTTTGGTTATTAAGAATAAATATTAAAAATGGGGTTTTTCTAGAACTAAAATCAAAAACTTACCTTTTTTAATCTTGACTTCTGGAGCCCTGATGGTTTCGATGAGGGCTTCGAGTTGTCTGTTGGGGTAGTGTTCGGATACTTCGCTGACACTGTCGCTGAGACACACCTCATCTGGGGAACAAGTCGTCCTCAGTAGTTTCCCGAAAGTTGGGGTATTTGCCTTGATGGACATCTTCAGCAAATTTGCTTTGTGAGCCTGATGAAGGAGGGTGTTCGGGGTGAAGTCGCTGATGATGAGGTCCAGATTTCGTTTCCGGATCCTTCCAGGGAACTTCAGTTTCCTCGGTTGATCTTCGCTAGGTGGATAAGGTAACTCCCTCCTTGCGGATTTCACAAATCCCATCCCACTGATCCCGACGGAAAAAAAGTCCGATCCAGCGAAGGAATCTATGAAATCCAAGTCCACGAATAATCGATGCAGGTCGTCCAAATTCAGAAGTGTCAGCAGCTTCGAGAAACTGGGGTCCAGAGCGGCCTTGGAGTTCTGCGAGTCAAGCTCGGAGATCTCGTGTCGAGGAGGCAAACTCGTAGAGGGCTTTCTCGGTCTCGAAATCGACGGCGGGACTGGGAAGGATTTATTTTCAGAAACATTCGAGATCTCTTTTAATCTGCTCGGCTGATTGCTGGTGTTTCCGTCTTCAGAATCCGCATGGCTCCAGAGATCATAATCTTCGTCGTTATCTTTTTCTTTGGGACCTGGTTTGGCACTGCGGGTGACTATAAACTACATTTTACAAAAAATCCAAAGAACTTTCTCGCAAAACGATTTTGAAGTGATACTATAAAGATTATTTTACGATTATTGAGAGTCGAAAATTTTTTGAAATCCCTTTTTGGATTAAAAATCTGACGTAAATAAAAAAACAAACTTTCTGTAATTGTTGCGACACCACTACTCTTCGCACCTCTCGGAGATCTTTTCTGTCTTCCTTGATAGTAATAGTAAAATTGTTGTTGACCGTATCTGCCTTGTTGATTGTACCTCGTCGGCTGAGAATTGTAGTTGTAAGCCAGGGGCACAGGGAGGAACCGGGGCTCCTCGTTGTGCACCGAAACTGTTCTCACTTCTTCTGGCTGAAAATTATTTCCAAACTAAAAAGCCAAAACTCGTTTCGAGAGATTTTTGTGATGAAATTCACTTGTAATTATTGGAATATCTTTACTGCAAAATAACTCACGGCTTCACCGTCGAGGAACTCCATGATCTTCCCCACACTGACGGAATGGGGGATCTCTGTCAACCTCATATTGACTTGAGACTTGACGATGGCATCGAGGTTTGAGCATATTGTTGTCTGGATGACGTCACGAGCCTTCCCGATCATCTCCTGTCTATACTTCATGTTGATGGATTCTGTCAGCAACCCCAGGTCGGTGACTTTGGCGTCGTAGAATCCTCCTCTCAATTCGCATCCAGCGACTCTCAAATATGGTTGTCTGAATTCGTTCTTTTGGAGGTCCAAAGTCGCCGAAATCGAGAGTCCTTTTGTGGAGATCATTATGCCTCCAGAAACAGGCACGGAGAGGACTATCTGGATATTCCCCGAAATCGTCCCCAAGATGTCCAAATCGAACATGAGGACATTGATGAAGAGGAAGTTCGGGGCCAAGGACTTCAATGTGATCATCCTCGGCTGCCGGAATGACGTCACTCTGAAGTTGAACAACGCGAAACATCCTTCTGGGAAACATTGTTGCTGTTGTGGTATTTGCACAGTCTGTACCCGGTACGCAAATAGAGAATCTGAAGTACTCGGAATGAAATGAATGAAAAAATAGGGGAAATCTAAGAAGTTCGGAAAGATGAAAGAATTTGGAAACTAAAAAATTCGGAAATTAAAAAGATAAAACAAACGGAAAATCTGAGCAGCTTCTGTAAAAAGAGGTTCGTTGAGACGAATTCTGATTCCAGTGTTTCCTGGTTGAAACGCTGTTGTAGTAGAATTTTGAGCAAGTGAAAAAGGAAACAAAATGAGCTAAAAGATTATTTAATGATCATCATGGAACTTTTGAACTTACAAAAATTGACGTTGAAAAAAGGAACGTGGACATGACAGAAACTCGTCAACAGAATAGGAAACTTCTCTGCATTTCCTGATCAAATTAAAGTTGGAGGAGTTCTGAATTAAAACTCATATTTAAAAATTTAAAAACAAATACACGAAATCTATTGAATTATCATAAAAGCTATGATTTCCCACGGAAATGTTTCGACACGAATTTCGCGAACTACATAATCCCCGGAATCAAGGTTTCAGATTCTCCTTCTGAAGCCAAAGATGGATTTCGAAAGATACTAGTTAATTAAAAATGACAAAATAATCACGTAAGTCTTCCCTGAACGATCCATTTTGTCGAAAATAAAAATTGTTCTTTTTTGTCTTTGTGGACAGTGTGGATTTCCGACTGGTCTCTCCATTTCGGCCGCATTTGTTTCAATAGTAAAATGCCTGAGGAAAAGAGCAACAGACCGGTTCTCCTGTCCGTGTTCGATAAAAAGCAAATTTCAAAGATTTTGGCAGAAATCATTTTTTATTTTTATTTAATATCGAAAATAACTTTTATTGTTCAAGGCCATGAAGAAAATTTAAGGATTAGTTTTCCGAAACAATTTTTTTGTTTAGAAAATATTCTGGTTTTTTAGAAAGTTCACGAAAAACTTGAGTAAAAAATTAAGTTTTGTTTTTATATCTAGAATTGTTCGAAAAAAATCCAGAAAACGTGATTATGAATTTGAGTACTTTTAGTAAAATCACAAGTTTGGTCTTGATTCGATCAAATTAAAGAAAAATAGAATCATCAAAAAGGAGGTATTTTGAAGGACTATTAAGTTCGCGGACAAATATAGTTTGTGACAAGACTAATAATTTCCATTCAAAGGTTCCTCCAATCTTTAATATTTGAGGGGATCTTCCAAGTAAAAATCTCGACATAAAAGTTTCTTGATTCATTTTTTGATAATGAATTTGGCAAACAATTCTTCAAGTACCCTTCATGGAGGAACCAATGTTTTTTTGATCAAAAGTGTCTTCGATTTTTACTTCTTGAGCAGATTTTTGAGAGGAAGGTTTGACGTGATCGAAGTTCGATTCATTGTTCGATCACAAACTCGGTAACTAGTTTGTTAATAAACAGCGATTTGGACTGCAAAACACAAACTGTCGATTCAGGATCTACATTCTATTCAAATCATGTTTTCTGGTTTCATCACAATCTGTTTTTATGATTTCCATTTAATGATAGGTTGAATAATTTCCAAATCGAGCAAAAAGAATCGCGAACCTGTTGTGACCAGTGCAATATTTAGATACACAACTGGATCTATTGTGACCAGTGCAACATCATGATGTGAAAATGTGAATCTATCGTGACCTGAGTGTAGGACGATGAACCAATTGTGATCAGTGCAACATCATAAAATAAAATTACGGACCTGTGGTCAGTGTGACATCTAAATGCGAAAATATGGGTCCATTACACATGAAATGACACCTGAGTGCAGAATCGCGATTGGAACAACCCAGATGAAAAACCATGAACCTATTGCGACCATAATGACGTTGTAGTCCGGAGTTTCAATCCACAACAACACCTGGGTGGCAAATTATGAATCCATTGTGACCAGTACATCTGAGTATAGAATTTTAGATCCATTGGGAATAGAACGACATCGGGGGTCCGGAATTATGATTCGATTGTGACCAGAAGGACACCCGGGTGAAAAATGATGGGTCCATTGTTATTACAACAACACCCGGGTCTCCACTCGTTTGGACAAAAGCCAGTCTGTCGTCCTGCAGCCGGTTTCCCTCTGGCAGTTGCGTCATTAAAAGGACTCTTCTAAACTAATAATTCGAAATTACATCATTTATATTCAGGACAAAGAAGAAGAACCAAATGAAGTTCTGGAGGATTTCTGCAGACAGTATTGTTAGCTTCGGAGTCCTTAATTTCTGCACTGGGAAATTCAGGATAAAAAATCCGAAAAGAACATCGGGGATCTCCGTCGACAACCGTGACAGCAGGGACAATATCGAGTCGGACAATTTAGTGAGAGGAAAAAATGGTTGTGATGGAAAAATGGAAACTCTGATAAATTTATTTAATTCCAGGCAAGAGTGAAGTTGAACTTTAAAATGTACCTGGTCTCGGACCGAAATCTACTTCCACGAAATTTCTATAACCATAACATTTGATTATGTTTCAAGATCCAGGAGCAACAAAATTCGTTTTAAAATTTATTCATTGTCAAGTAAGTAGAGTAACTCTTGAAACGGAAGTTATGGTATGACCTTCTGATAAAAAATCTGGTATGCGCCATCAGTGACTATGTAACGAATAGATTGATTACCTGCTCCTTGATGCTATCCTGCAAATTATCGAATTCAAAAATGTACTTTACAAAATATAATAATCATTTTATCAAACTTTGCGTAATTAATCTCAATTTGAAAGAAATATTTAAGAACAAATTATAAGCAGTAGACAATATAGTGAGGAAAATGAAATCTGCTTGGGTTTCTGTTTTTGCATTCTACTTTTGATTGGAAGGATTACTGTAAAATTATTTCTTCGGTTTTCTTTCAAATTTAAACTCCCTTGACTTTTCTGAACTTTCTCTTGACCAACGACACTTCCAAACCAAGAACCGCTCCCAAAAAAGAAAAAGTGATCGAGAGCAAGACGATCGGCGAACTAGAGACCACTTTCTTTTTTTACAGAATGATTTTTTATAGGAAGGAACGACAGTGGGAGTGATTTTTGTATGCTCCATCTTCCACTTCGAATTCCCGACAAGTCGTTACCTCACTGGACTTTGAAGATTACTGACCTCAAAAGCAAACTATTAGAAACACTGATCATTGTTGCTGAATTTCTCTGTAAATAAATTCTGATTAGGATAGGTACTTAAGGAGAGAGACGGAAAACAGCGAAATTTACGAAAATTAGGTCACCCTGGGTTTCTACTTTGTGTCTTTTATTCTTCATCAGTGAGGGTTACTGTAATATTAATTTTCCAAATTTTTATTTCCAGCTCTAGTTAACTTCCAACACGCCACGTAGGCCACCACTTTGGTGGAGGAAGTTAGAGTCACCATAGTGGAGAGGATACGGTCATCACTATGAGGGCCTGAGCCATCATTACGACAACTGAGGTCATCCTTACAGTACCTGGAATCACTACAGACACTGGTATCACCGTCCCACCATAACCTATTATTATGGTGGATACGGAGGATATTACGGGATTTCAGAGATCTAGGACTTCTCAAAGGCTTCGGGTTAAGTGTATATTACCTAGCATATTATGGATCTGATTATGGGTACGACAACTATCCATATTTCATCTACTCTTCCCTGGTTATGGTTATTCTTTTTCTAACTACGATTACTATTCCTTAAGCTAGTTACTCTTCCCCCAGTTACAGCTATATTTCTTCTGGCTAAAGCTATAGATCCTATTATTTTTCTTCTCCATATGTTGCAAGCCCGGATATAACTCCCAAGGACAGAACTACTACACCAACGTGATGCAGTAAAGGTTATGATTATTACTATTACTGTACTAATCCAGCACCAATCGCTGAGAAGTAATTGTTTAAATTCGTTGGCAAAGACAATAAGTTTTCGAATTGCACAGTTTCTAATATGATTTGACTAATAAACCTTGTATTTTATTGAAAGTTGCTTCTTATGATGAAAATATTATTTTAAAAAATTCTGTTAGCCAAATTCCGAGCAAAAAGTACAGATTATTTCGTAGATTGTTATACTTGACCTCATTGAGGGTTTTCTTGAGACTGTTGGATTAGGAACATATCAGTGATCTTGGTTAATGATATTCTGGATAAAAATTCTATAGGAAATAAGCTTGGTTCCTGCTACGAAATCTCAAAATCGTAGTTGGCTTATTTGCATTCGAAAAATATGTGAAAATTAGTGGTTAATGTATCAAGATTATGCATTTACAATCTTTATTTTTCTGATTTTGTCCTCATCAATAACACTTTCCAAACTAAGAGAAATTCGAGAAAACGAAAACCTGCCTAGAAATAAGATTGTGTAACAGACTGGAACGCCGAGCATCATGTATAAGAGAACATGAATTTTAAAGAAACATATTATGTCTTGTCTCCTATATCGAAATTCAAGTTCAGTATAAATATTGACTGTTTTCGCTATCTCGTGATTAAATTTAGATTCAGAAAATATTTGATAAATATTAATTTTAGAACCTCAAAAGTAAAATTAACGAAAATGAAGTCGATCTGGCTTTTTCTTTTGTGTCTTATGCTCTCGATTGGTAAGGATTTTTGTAGTTATTTTTTTAAATTTAAATTTGCAGCTTTGGTCAACTCTCGATGGGGGGGAGGCGGAAGAGGCATGTGGAGAATCTTCAGAGGAGGGAGAGGAAGGAGAGGCGGTTGGGGAGGTGGTCGTAGAGGTTATTATGGTGGGTATCCAGGATACGGAGGCATGAACTCTTATGGATATAGAGGATACGGGGGATATGGAGGCATGAATCCCTATGGATACGGAGGATATGGAGGCATGAATCAGTTCGGATATGGAGGCATGAGCCAGTTCGGATATGGCGGCTACCCTGGCTATAATTACATGTATGGCTAATCGTTACAAGTACAGTTTGTTTTCTTTCGTGTATCATAACTTCCAAACATTGTCAAACTTAGTCTAATCTCAATTGCAAGAAGAGTATTATTGTTAGAACTACTGCGGAAATGAAGTAAATGCTGTCGGGAAGCTGACCTTCACGAAATTGTTTTGAATCTTTTCATTGACAAAATAAAGATACTTGATTTTTATCATTTCTGAAATTTGAATTGGAAAGTTTAGTATCTGAAGATATGCTTCCTGTAAGATAAGCTATGATGGAGGAATTCCTTGTCGGATTGTGGAAGAAAATTATAGTTTATTTATAATTTATTAAAGTTAGTCTTCCTACAAGATTTAAATTCATTAAATATGCACAGATCCTTGGATTAGGAGGATCTTATCAGAAAGCTCTTCTGAAGACAGATTTCGACTTAGCTAGTAGATTAATAATAGACTGTGGGCACTGCCTCAGTGATACACATCTCGAAACATTTGATCAATAACCTTCAGAATGTCTTGTGCTCGTCAATAAAGGAGTAATAACTGGGACAGTATCTGAAAGAAACTGCAATTCTACCGATCTTCTGACTGATGACATTCTGAACAAGAATATCGATAAATTTCAAGAACAACTGGTTGAGTCGGACTGGAAAGGATATTTAAAGAAGCAATTGACATCTCGAACATGTATTGATTATGTTGTGTACTTTATCGTTTTTACTATGAAGTGGACATGTTGTGAGAGAGATAAACTAATACAAAACTAAAGAGGTTATCTTCAAGTAATTTAAAATCACTCTTGGAGCGAAAATTACACCACCCTCTCAGCACCATGATTTTAATACGATTTATATATTTTTAACTTAAAGAGGTTATTTTTGTTTTCAAGTTCGAAACTTATTTTTGTTTATTTTTTTCAAGTCGAAATTACCTGAATTCTTTGAACTTTTTTTTGATCAATGACATTTCTGAACCAAGAACCATTCTCAAGAAAAGACAAGACTGATTGAGAACGTGACAATTAGGCGAACTTGGAACCGCTTGCATTTTTTATCCAATGAGAAAAAGGAGAGAATGAAAGTGTGTGTTGTATGCTCCATCTTCCGCACTGAATTTCCAAATGGTCGTTTCTTCACTGGTCTCTGAAGATTACTGACCTCAAAAATGCACTCTACTAGTAACAATGATCATTTTCGTCCACTCCTTCGTAATCAACTACTGATCGGAAAAAGTATTTAAGGAAGGACAAATTGCAAACAAGAAACGGTGCAATTTTGGTCAAAATGAAGTTAATCTGGATTTCAGTTTTTTGTCTTTTATTTTTTATTGGTAAGAATTGCTATAAGATCAACTTTATAAAGCTTCAACTTTAGCCCTGGTTAACTCCCAACACCACCACGTAAGCCACCATACGGGAGGATACGGTCACCACTATGGGGGCCTGAGCCATCATTACGGCAACTATGGTCATCACTACGGCGGATACAGCCACCCTTCTTACAGTAGCTATGGTCACCACTACGGTGGATACAGCCACCCTTCTTACAGTAACTATGGTCACCACTACGGTAGTTACAGCCATCCTTATAGTAGTTATGGTCATCATTATGGAAACTATGGTCATTATTACGGCAGTAGTGGCCATCCCTACAGCACTTGGGGTCACTACTACAACAACTTGAATCACCCTTATAGTAGCTATGGGCATCACTATAATAGCTACAACCATCCCTACAGTAACTACGCCCACTATTACAACAACGCGAATCATCCCTATAACAACTGGGCTCATTATTACAATAATAATGGCAATCCTTACAGCACCTGGGGACACTACTACAGAAACAGTGATCCCACCATAACTATTTACCATAGGAACTGGCATTATTATCCTAGTACGTACTATAGTGGTTACGGTTCATATGGAGGTACAGGACTCTTAGGAGGACTTGGATATTCTCCAGCATATTATGGTTCTAATTATGGATACGGCAGCTATCCATATTATAGCTCCTCTTATCCTAGTTATAGCTACTCTTCTCCTGCTTATGGCTACTCTTCTCCCAGTTACAGCTATTCTTCCCCTGGATATAGCTACTCCTCCTCTGGTTACGGTTCTCCCGGTTACAGCTACTCTTCTCCTAGTTACAGTTACTCCTCTTCTGGTTACAGTTCTCCCAGCTACAGTTACTCTTCTCCTGGCTACACTTACAACTCCAATACCGTTGCCAACACCAACAATAACGCGATCGCCACCAATACCATTACAGATACCAACACCAATACCGGCACCGGTTCCAATATTGTTATCGTTGACGACGATATCTCTGACGACAGTTACAGTTCTTCAGGCTACACCTACAATTCTCCTAGCTATAACTACAATTATCCTAGCTATAGCTACAATTATCCTAGCTATAGCTACAGTTCCCCTAGCTACACTTACAGTTCTCCTAGCTACAATTATGGGTCCTATTATACCCCCTCTACATATGCTACAAATCCCGGACCTTGTTGCCAAGGACAGAACTACAACACTAACCCTAGATGCAGTAAAGAATATTACTAC